>JAFIRS010006256.1:0-40550 GCA_018342105.1 Gonioctena quinquepunctata | reverse complement strand
AGGCGGATGGTGACTTTCTTGGAATCGTAATATATATATATATATATATATATATATATATATATATCGCTTGGATGGACTATACTAAAGTTGATGTCCAGATCACGAATTCGTAAGAATTTTGAGCCAATCTTGCCCCCTAATATTTTTTTTTCGCAAAAATCGGTATATCCATCGCTCCTGGCACGCAGTGTATGTCACTCAGGTCAACCCCATGATAAATTTAAACTACCCCCAGATATCTATGATCGTGAAAATTACAGAATTCTACTCCAATAATTCCCGAAGATACGGGGGTGTTTCCATGAGAAGTGAGACACACTATATTATATATATATATATATATATATATATATATATATATATATATATATATATATATATATATATATAATATATATATATATATATATATATAAATATATAATAATGATAATAATAATAATTTCGTCTTTATTATTTTCTTCCTTTCCAACGGTACAGTCATTTGAATGAAAATAAAATACCTAGCATATTTAACTTTGGAAGAGAATTGAAGGCGGAGTTCAATTTCAATAGTGACGAATCACCATGGAAATTGCTCTTCCACTCAACCTCAATATATATATATATATATATATATATATATATAATTACGTTACGTTATTTGTTTTGCGCTACTCCAAACGCACGAGGAGTACGACTGTTTGTGTCGTGTATTGTCCTATACTGATATCTGTTGGTGACCCATTGATGTGCACGAAAGTTCGTGTCATCACCATAGGCGGATGGTGACTTTCTTGGAATCGTAATATATATATATATATATATATATATATACAGTGTCCGGCATAAAGTTCGCAGCATATGGAAAACTTTTTTATTATTGATTTCTCAAAAAAAATATTCGTGATAAAAACCTCTGCTTCATCCCAAACCTGAATTGCAAACACCAGAATTGAATTTCATACGAGCCTATACGAGGGAGATAGAAAAGCGGCTTTGTTTTCAAAATAATATTTATTTCTCACGGTAGAATTCAAATTCATGGGGAAATATTGTTCAAAATCGAAAGTTAATCCAGAAATTCGAATCATAGCCACCTATGACCAATTTCATATTTCAACTTTTTTTCCATTTTTTCCTCATTGCCCTGTACAACAAAAGGAATATCATGCTAGACGAATGGTATATTGTTAGATATGATCATATTACTCTCTGAATGTTTTCTCATTCCTCCCTCCCATCGGTAAATCACATCAATTGAATTATGTGACGAAATTTCACAAAATCTTGCTGCAAATGGTAAATAAAAATGAATTGTCTCCAAGGTATCATGCCAAAATCCCAATTAATTTATTTTCACAAAATACAAATAACATTTTTTGAAACAAATATGGCCTATGCTTTATTCTACGTGGAGTGCGTTATTGGGATATCTTCCAATCCATCGATTAGGAAATGTTCCGTTTAACCACCTTCTCACTTCTAGCATGGAATGAACGGATGCACCATTTTGTTGAAAATACATTCCAGCTCTCATGTCCAGAGGAATAGCATCTAAATAATCGGAGAGAAACTTCTGCGGCATTCTTGAGTATCTTGCAGTATTCAGTGGTTGTCTGAAAATACTGGTCCAACAATAATGTCATTAAGATTTCCGCACCAGACGTTAACTTTGAAGTGATATTGGTCTTCACATTGTGTCCCAAAATGGGGATTATTATCTGTCCACCACCTGCAATTCTGGGAGCTGACTACCCCATTTGATGTGAAGGTTCACTCGTCACTGTAAAGAATGTTTTTCGAAAACTGTCTATTATCTATTTATATATCTATTTATGAGGTTTGAATTTATTATTACCTAGAACTCTTCTCATTGATCCATCGGATAATGACATTCTTGTATTTTCAATCGTAGACAGCATAATATTCATAACAGTTTATTCATTTTCAATTATCGGTCGTTT
This sequence comes from Gonioctena quinquepunctata, assembly GCA_018342105.1. Lineage (NCBI taxonomy): Eukaryota > Metazoa > Arthropoda > Insecta > Coleoptera > Chrysomelidae > Gonioctena > Gonioctena quinquepunctata. The sequence goes on along the minus strand of JAFIRS010006256.1, from coordinate 38,601 downwards.
ATGTGTCACTTTGTATTTATTCGAAACCGATCCAGATTCCCTGAATGTTTTCAAAATTCTTTAATTGTCGAATTATGAACGTTTTTACCTGGATATCTTCCATTAAAAATATTGGCAGTGTCTCTACAAGTATGATAATTGTCACCATGTATCATTACAATCGCCACTCTCTTCTGTATACTTGGTCGACAGCGATGAATGAATTGAAAAACTACTGAAATTACTCTACAGATTTGTGAGTTTTTCTTGATGCGTCAAAAATGATTTGTTTACAATTAGAAATGAATTTGTTTTCAAAAACTGTGATCGGCAAATGTTCTGTATCTCAATCATTTACAGTAAAATACAAAGAACAAAAGTATGGAAGCTGGGTATTGCTATCGAAGTCGAATGTAATGATACGTGAATGAATTTTTCGAGTGGATTAAAACCTCAATTTTGTACGTTGAATGCTGCAAAAAATGCAAAAAAATATTTTAGATGCATTCTGATATCTGGCTTGAATGAAAAAATTGACATATTTTACAATTCCTGATTGTCTTAAAAAATGTTATTCGTAGTGTGAAAATAAATTCATTTTCATTCGGGCATCATACCTTGGAGACAATTCAGTTTTATTTACTATTTGCAGCAAGATTTTGTGAAATTCCGTCACATAATTCAATTAATGTGATTTTCCGATGGGAGGGAGAAATAAAAAGACATTCAAAGAGTCATATCATTCATTCATCTAACAATATACCATTCGTCTAGCATAATATTCCATATTTTGTACAGGGCGATGAGGAAAAAATGGGGAAAAAAGTTGAAATATGAAATTGGTCATATGATTCGAATTTCTGGATCAACATTCGATTTTGAACAATATTTCTCCATTAATTTGAATTCTACCGTTAGAAATTAAGTGATGGGATCATACTATTTTGAAAACAAAGCATGCTTTTCTATCTCCCTCGTATAGGGTTGTATAAAATATCAAGTTTGGTATTTGCATTTCAGGGTTGGGATGAAGCAGAGGTTTTTATCATAAATGATTTTTTTTGAGAAATCAATAATAAAAAAGTTTTCCATATGCTGCGAACTTTATGCCGGACACTCTATATATATATATATATATATATATATATATATATATATATATACATATATATATATATATATATACATAGCAATGGAGAATATCCCACAATCTGAATCAAAAGCAGTAACGAATTTTTACTAAGGTATCCAGCAGGTTGCTATATTATGGAATTTGTGGTAGCACTTCTTGAGATGATTGTTGCGTAAAATATGAAACTTGTACCGGAGATCTTATATAAATATAATATAATGATATTTGTGGAATTTGGTTATCATACTCACTTCACTACATATATGCAAAACTTTGGGAGGCCATTCTGTTGTGCCTCCAATTTCTGGCCCAAAACTGCTTCTAAAAAAATATTTGGGAAGTTAACTCACATTTATCAAATGGGCAATTCCAACTCAATGGAGCACAGTTGCTCTGAGAGTACCTGTTTTCCCTTGAAGAATATGATATATCTGAATAATACTGCAAGGCTAGCTGTAAGTAATGGTAGCTGATATGATAAAATCAAACCCATTCGATCCACTTCAGTTTTGTGAATTAATCTACTATAGCAATCAAATTTCTTTACTTTGTTTTTGTGCATAGTATAATGGATTCTGCCTTGGTCATATGGAATCCATAATACAATTTATATAAAACGAGATTAAAAAGTGTACAAAATCGATTTCTGAAATTCTTGAAATAACTGGCAATTATAATATAATTCTCCAACTGGCTAGGATGAAAGGCAATTTCTCATCAAAGGAGAAAATTTTTAGGATACAAAGAAACATGATGTTTTTGTTTGAAGTTATAAACGGCCTCATAGACTCCCCTCACTTATCTGAATTAACTTTTTTCATAGTGCAAAGAAATTTGAGAAATGTTCTCTCTCTGGAATCTTATTGTAGAACCAATTCTGGGCAAAATTTTCCGATCCATAGAAGTTCATAGCAGCATATTCATTAAAACTTACCCAGGAGTCGCTACAAAGCTGCAGTTCGGAGATTCTAATTATTTTTATTTTTCATTTGTATGAATTTTCTTCACTTTTTGTCATGATTTTTCTTTTTTCAAGTGCATATATTGATGGGAAATTTTACAATTACAAACAATTCCAATTAGTTTAAATGATATTTGGAAGCAGTTTTTGGCCCTGCCTCTATGCATCCAATTTCACACAAAAATAAATAAATCAGCACCCTAGAAATTTTTCTGGAAAAACTTTTCTCTCAGGTCGATCTATTTGAATAATTTCTGTATTGGTGTTACGATTCAAGCTGCAGGAATGACCAATGAAAGCTAATTACAGTCAAGTGTTTTATATATATTTTTATTGGATGACCAAATTTTAGAAATTAAAAACAATAAAGTATTGTAAGTTTTAACAGGTTTCAACATTCTCTCCCTGCTGGAGCAACTATTTCAGTTATATTAGACATATATACTTTATATTCGTAAAACTGGATATTTTAAGAATATTTCTCTCTAACTACGAAATCTCCATCATTTTATCTCAACACAATTCAACATTTGATTGGCTCATGGCATTCTCTCGACTCAACTTGTCTTGTGTAATATTTAAGTTTCACGATCCAAACTAATAAAATATAGAACTGATATTTTCATCAGAAAATTCAAGTATAGGTGAACGAGAGTGAATAAAAACAGTGCCATGTGCCAAAATGGCCTTGATATATCTAAAACTCTATGAATGCACATTTTGCACGGGTACAATTATCTTTTGTTGACTGCCTCCATTTCTGTATCTTTCAAATATAATTTTTCCTGTATATTTACCTCCAATAATATCCATAGCGCAGCATATTATCGAGTGATGTATGTCAATTTTACTGCCAATATGATGTTCCAATTTGCTCATACAAATAGTAGTGTGTTTCCAAACTATATTAAGGGTACTGGATACGAACTTCATATCGAAAAGAGGTTGCATTATTCTTCGATGGATTTTATACTTCGGTTTCAGCCCTTGAAAAAATATTATCAATTATTCCCAACTTTTTCTATTCAACATTAAAAACATTACAAAATGAAAAATGTTTTTCTTTGATTACTTTTCCAGTGAATATTGAAAATTAACCAAACAAATAAATGGTTCATGCATGAGTCAATTGGTTTGCTATAAAGTCAGGAACGGACCTCCCCCGATGATCCACAACCCAAAACTCTAAAATGACAGATTTTTCAATATTTTTCAACAAAACAAGGTTTATAGACCATTTCTGAATAAAAGTGCTCGTGTGTAAAGTCGATCGGAGCAACGATATTTCATAAAAATGCACTTTTATTCTATGCCGAAATATTAATGATAACGTAGGTCAGCAACATTTATAAATGGGATAATGATAAAAAATATGAAGAAAAAAAATCTAACAGAAACAAAATTTGAACGTTTCAAATTTTTCTTCAAAGCTCAAATAATGAGGAGTTTCACTGAGAATAGATTTAATGAGCAAAAATCTTCAACACGAATTATAAATTCAGCTAACTATTTCCCTCATTATATTTGAACCAATCAAATGGCCAAAATTTCAAACTACAGAACCAATCAGGACAGTTTTATAGTGATAAAACGTCTTCTCGCTGTTTTATACTGACTATTCCACGCACCTTGGAATTTTCACAAAATCTGACCAATCAAAAACCAGAGACAACTTGTGTTATCGCGAAAACACCAGCTGTCTTTCAATTCTGATTGGTCTATCAGCATGGTGTTTTCAACGACGTAACCATGGATACGGATCGCAATGCAAAGTTTGACAGTTTGACCAAAAATAAGTGTAGCTGCAAACGTCAAAATGAGTCGCTTCGGTGCTACTTCAAACGAAGTAATAAACCAAAATTTTGAAGTAAATATACCCAGTAACACAAAAAAATCAAAATCTTATATATGGAGACAATTTATGACGTTCTGTGCGGAACGCAACTACAAATTAGATGCAGAAAATAGCAACGAAAGATTAGCATTCATTCTAAAAGACTCATTCAATATGCGGAAAATTGGTGGTAGTGATGACAAGGAGAGTGTTATTAAACCATATGGAACACTACTGCAAAATTAGTACAAAAAAAATATTTTTGTGAGTATCAGAGACATATTGATCCCTTCAAAAATATAATGTTCAAGGAGGCGAGGGCGGCTCGAGATAGCAAGAGAAAATTGGTGCAAGCTGTACCCGAAAAAAATAAAATGAGTTCTGTCCTATGACTACATATGAATATAGAAATATGTGCTTACAATGGGACGAAGACACGCCAGAGGACTCCAAAAGAGTTTTTTCACATAGCTGCGAGAACTAGCTTGGAGGTAATGAAGCAACTTTTTCCAAGTTACATTTTTTTCAAGGAGAGACTGACAACAAAGGCTGTTTAACAAACAGAATTGCATATAACCCGATATTCTCCAAAACCCGCCAAGGTGGTGATAAAACTGTGCAGATACTAAAATGGCTTACTCAAAGTTTGAAATATCCGAAATGTGTCCTGTGACATTATACCGGAAACTTATATCGAAAAGGAAATTATTACCAATGACTGTCTTTTTTCTGACAGTGAGTGGCAAGTGGAATAAATATAATAATAATAATAATTGGTACAAAATTGCCTATTGGTATTAATAAATATCAAAACTATCTGCAGAAAAGATAGGATTAGACACTAGAAAACTAAAAATAACAAATCACTCTAATCGTGCCACTGCAGTTAGTCAGTTACTACAATCCGGCGTTAGTGAACAACAATCTATGAAAATTACTGGACATGGAAGTTCGAACTCGATGGAACCGTATTTACATATTAGTGCTGAACATCATCAGAATATAGTGAATACTTTTAGGATATTTCAAGCATCAAGTAATAATACCAACAATACATTGTAGCCACCTAATAACGGTCATACTATTCAAATTTTTTTTCAATTGCACATTTATAATAATTATAGTCGAGAATAATATATTAGGTTCGTGTTCATAAAAAATTATTTATTGTTATAGGTAACAAATTATAAATCAAAACAAATCGTTTATAGTTTAAATAAATATTTCGCTTATAATTAAATTTGAATTATTTATTATTATTAAATTCTTCCTCTCATTCTGCCGAATTAAAATTGTTTGACCTTTCATTTTGTTCGTGAAAAGTCTAATAAAATACCACTCGTGATTGAATTTATTTATAAATCTGTCTTTTATTTTAAACCAACGAGAGAAAACACCACTCGTCCTGCGGACTCGTGGTGTTTTCAAGCAACTCAGTTTCGTTTAAAAAAAATCGACGACTTATCATAAATCAGTCCTAGTGGTATTACTATGACAATTCAACTCATGTTTAAAAAAATCGCATATGCCACAGTGCAATTGTCAGATTGACAGCGGCAAAGTTAGCTGCAACTTTTACAGCGACAAATGCACTAATGGTTTTACACTTATTCATTTGTTTATCAATTATCGCGGTGTTGGTTTTCCAAAATAAATAAAGTTTGCATTGATATGTTTCTAAATTTCTTATTCATTAAATTGTCCAGTTGATTAACTCGATGTTTGATTGATATGGATAGAATTTGGTGTTCAATTTATAAACTGTTTCCTTTAGATTTGACTGAAAAACGTTACTAAAACGCTCTACCTTCGGTGTCGCGTTTTTTAAAAGTTGACAGTTTTTCTCCAATCGCTAGGCAACAGTTTCTCATTAAAACAAATATACCGATAAAATACAAACCTCTCGTGCAATTATAAGTGATAAAACCACTAGTAGATTCGATATTGTTTTGCGATAAAACGACACTTAGGATCTGTCAGAATTATATATCAACACATTCAATTCCTATATAGGGAAACAGGAAATGAAAAATTCATTAAGTAGGGGATTTTCAACTCGCTATTACAGTGATTTGATATTTTAATTGAAATATTCCTTTTTCAGCACGTTAAAAACCTCAGATTTTCAAGTAAAGCATTGAATAATTGAAATCCTTCATTTCCAATTTATGAATGGAATAGAAAATAAAATTTTGACTTTGAGATTTTTTCTTTAGAGTTCGGGTCCTTTCGAAATATCTATCAGATGTAGTTCAATGTTGTTTTCTGTTATATATTCACGAAAAATAACTTAATTTTTATTCTATTGATTGATACCAAATAAAATGAATGAAGCTTACCAGAAGCACTGATAAGGCCATCTCCAACGAATGATTCGAAGAGATCGTAAAGCTCATGCTTGTATGCAAATTTCGAAGAGGACATAATCTTCTGCAATGAAAGGATATGAAATGAGCTCCTGTACATAGTTCCATCTCACATATACTCACTTCAAGGTGTACTGGATTTTTCAACCCTATCATCAAGTAAGGTCCTAACCAGAACCTGACCGGTTCCTTGCCAACTTTTTCGAAAACAGAACTGATTCTATACAGAACATCTGAAAAACCGTTAGTTGAAGTGATGAACCACTCGAAATATTGGGAGCATCATAAACATGTTTTTCAATTACCAACCTTCCGACTTGCAGTAGAATAGATGAGCATTTCCAAGCAATGGTAGTACTCTTGGTCCTTTTAATTTTGAAGCTGCCTCGTAAAGTTTCCTTCTAGACCAGTGGTATTGAACCAATAGCACTACAATGATGATAATTAGTGGTGATATGTATTGCAACCTGAAACAGAGGTATAAGGAAAAATAATTATTTGGATTTTTTAAATATCCCACGTTTATAAAACAGACTAAAAAGTCATTAATTTCTTCTAGCCCATACAAGTTCTAACCCGATACAATTGTCCTAAAAATTTGAGATTGTGAATTTTTAATAGCTATGAAAAACACGTCGCTACGGTTTTCACAAAAAAATTGGTTTACAAATCCCACGTCAGTGTTTCGCTTTCTATAGCATTTCAAGAGGAGATAAACTGAATTACAATTACTGGGGTTTGATATGAATAACATGTAGTCGGTTGGATATCAGGTAATTGAGTGATTATTGGACGAAATATTATTCAATTCCCAGATTTAAAAGGGGCGAATTATTCAAATTAATCTGCTCATTTAATAAGTATTGTTGAATAGCTGCGGCTAAAAGCACTTGAGACTCTGAAATTCAGTATTATCCCGGGTAGTGATTTCTTTATAGGGCAATTGGTTGTTAGCAATGAATCTCTCATGTACTGGGCACAATTATAATACTCGTCAACATAAATATTCCACTAACAAAGGTACAAAATACAAACTCAAAAATAACGTGGCTGTCGTTTACAATCCAAACCACGACACCCCGAACAGTTCGAGCACTCCCCATAGTGACCATAGGCGTACGGACACAAAGGGTAGAATCACTACATTGTGAATTATTGTCTTTGTTAATCTATTAGCTTTCTAGGAGTTTTGGACCTTTTTTTTCCACGTTCAAAGGCATTAGCAAAGCAATGCATTTCAGTCAGGAGATGGTTTTGCGAAAGTTGAATTAGATTTGTCCTTAATAAAACTGTTTCTATGCTCAGATATGCGTTGCTTCAAAGTTCCACCTGTTTGTCCTATGTAAAAACTTGTACACGTACCACAAGTTAGTTTATATACCCCAGATTTGTCAGACTTTTCAATTCGATCTTTATTGTTTTCAATAAATTTTCCCAAAGTATAATTTGTTCTGTAAGCAATACCAATATCTTTATGTACTGAATAATCAGAATTTTTTTCTGAAGGTTTGCCGAAATAAGTAATAACCCTGACTTTGTATTTGAATCGGTTGGATACTTTTTATACAGTTTTTTGATAGAATGCTGTCAACTAAACTCGAGTTATATCCGTTATTGGCTGCAATTTGTTTAATTATATTTCATTCTTGCTTAAAAAGAAAACATTCTCAATTGAATATGGAATAGAAATATTTTTCTGTGAATTGAAAAATCAACGATAAAAGTTAAATTATTATTTTTATCGTGGATTTTTCAATTCACAGAAAAATATTTCTATTCAATATTTAATTGAGAATATTTCCTTTTTCAACATGAATACCCCACAAGAGGTTATCTTGAACGATGGAAGATAGTGCCTGAAGTTTATCTTTCAGTAGCAGATGATTCCACATCTGATCTTATGAACATTCTGTTCATATTTTCAAACAATCAATATATTTAGTTATTTATTGAAATTATCTTCCGAGAGGAACATTCACTAGTCTGTGGAGCATACTATTATATGCGGCTAGTTTGTGTTTGTAGGGATGAGTGGAAGTACTGTGTATTATAATATCTTAGATCGCAATAGAGTAGAAAACTATAGACCCATATGCCTCATCTCTAATCTGAGTAAGATATTTGAAAGAGCCTTCAAAGCACGTCTCATTAAAATCCTAGATAAATATTCATTATTGTCAAGAATGCTATTTGGATTCCAGACGAACCGTTTCACAAATGATGCAATTGCCCTTTAACCCAAAAAATCATTCAATCCTAGTGCTTCAGTTTTATAGATTTAGTAAAGGCCTTGATACTATAAGTCATCAAAGGCTTCTGTAAAATTGGAAAATATTGGGATTCGCGGACCAGCATTTTACTGCAAAGCTACCTCAATAAACGAACCCAAATGGTAAGAATTGGTTGTATACAAAGTAATAAAAAATACTAGGGTACTGGGGCCTATCTTATTTCTTTTAATATATTTAAATTAATTACTGTACCAAAAAAAATGCTAACAGCAGGGATATCATTTGCAGACGATACCGCCTTCATGTTGAGGGACTGCAAGTAATGGTAAAGGGTTTGACAAAAATTTTTGTAATTTATGACAACTTTTGCATTTATTCGAGAGCAAAATAATATTAAACTGGTCACCATTTTGATTTCCATCAAGAAGAAAAAAATAGATAAATTACAACCGATTTGGTCTAGTAGAGATTGTTTCTTTTTTCTTTATGGAGCAGAAAAAAATGAAATTTCTTTAGAACCAAATTTTACTATATTTATTCTTATAAATTGAAAAACTATCCCCATTGAGTACCGGAAACACGTCTGTAAAACTATATCACGCATGTTCCAAAAGCTTCAGTGATCTTCTTTATGTTTATTTTCAAGACTTATTGAACTATCATACTTTGTATGTAAACATTTGAAAATGAAACAATACATATATGTATATAAAGGGTTTTCGGAAAATTTAAAAAAATCGTGTTAATTGTTTATTATCGTTACGGTCAAATCTAAGTTTATCGAATCATTCATCAATTCCTCCCAACGACAGCTACTCCCCACATTCCTTACTATTATCTATTTCAGGGAGTCCCACATTTTTTCGGTTTTAAGTCTTAAAACCCATTTCAAAATTCACAAATTTTCAGGACAGCCCGTATGTTTAGAATCCATAGAGTTACATCCGTTGGGAGAAATTTTATACTTTCGCCCTTTTTATAAAGTTGTAAAAAAAAAAATCTAAATGATTATTGAATCGTTACTTTAAATTTTGGGAAAATTCCCTCATGGCATTATGGCCAATGCAATTATTAAAGAAACAATTGTCTAACCGAAAGAACCATCTCGAAAACATCACATCACGTAAAGGTAAACCATTTTCCCCTCTACGTTGAATCCCGCACCGTTTCTAGGACGACAAAATTTAAAAAAGAACGACGAAAGAATACTTATTTATATTTTATATATTCCAAAAGGTTGAAATCCAGTTTCACCCACTAGATGTTGCGTAATTTATAACCATACCACCAAGAGGCATCTTGGTGCCCCGAATGACAATTCTACTTATTTAAAAAAAAAGGAAAAGTGTTAGTGTCACCGCTCACCAGGGATAACCATTGATTGGGAGAATTTCTAAAAGGAGATTTAAAATCACGCCGGGGAAGAAACAAATTATTAAAACTACTCATTGCCGTACAGAAGACCCCAAACGAAAACAAAATTCCGGGAAATTTCCCCCTGAAAAATTTGCAATTTGCCCGCGCCGGGGCCCAAAGGCCACTCTGCCCTTCAAAAAAGTTTGGGGAAAAAAATGAGTACAAATAAAAAAAGCCCCCCCCCCACGGAATAAAAAAAAATTTGATTAAGCAAAAAACCCCCTGAGCATTCCCCACGGAGATGTCCCCGGTCTCGTAAATTTATGGTTATAGACAGGGCTATGCCCGTTGAACCCCGATTTAAACATCTAACGGGACTTTCGGTGCTGGGGGGGGTGTCAAAAGAAGACATCCCCAGACAGAAATCCAAAAAGTTTTAGGGAGAATAGAGATTATAGCGGGAGGAAGGCGCTGTGGTTTATAAACAGCCATTCCGGTCATCGGTTACCAAATTTGGGCCGCACACCAGGGTTTTGGATTGGGGAAAAGGGTTCCAACGAAATTTAGACGGAACCTGGCGGAGTTTGAACGTCAGTTCCATGACGGAGACGAATCACGATTTGACGGAATAATTAACGAAAGTTTGGGCCTGAGGTGGCCTTCGCAGGCGTAGTCGAAATGCGTTAAGTGGCGGATGAGGCCACAGTTTGGTCGTTGAAATATTCACCGGGGAAAGTCCGCAGAAATCGGTAGATCGTTAAAGAACGTCAGATCCTTCGTCGATTAAGATTAACGGTCGTGGAGGTTCAGAGGTGGCGGTGGTTTGGCGATTCGATTGATTCAGCGACGTCGCGGAACAGTGGCGTGGCAGGGGTCCACAGGACCAAATTGTTTTCATCTTCATAGTAAACATGGGTTTCCAATTACCGAAATACATGAATATTAGTTTGTTAGGGTAAAAAAGATGTCACGATTCAGCTGCCCCCAGGTAGTGAATCGATATTTCGGCACGTGAAAATCGATTAAAAAAATAAAACCAGTTTATTCATGGCAAGTGAGGTAAACAATGGAGAACACCATAGCATCTACCAATCAAGCTCGCCCTCCAACTTCAGTCGTAGAATAATAACGCCGATTTTCGATAGCCTTAACGACTGAAATAACAAAATCAATACCTACTCGTGACGACGGTTATTTGAACCATACTCAAACCACCAAAATTACGAACCGGAAGTATCACGATTGATTAAGGAAATGGCGTCTGGCGGATTGTCTTCGACAAGAATACATCAGTAGCTCGACGACAAATTCTTAGAGCACCAGCCGCTGGTGACAGGAAAAGCGAGCATTTCAACAACATCAATTTTTTACTGGAGTAACGTGATACAGCCAGTAGATCATGCGGAATTAAACGATTCAAAGCTTCAACGACTTTGGTGAAGACCGAAACGATGGAGCCGAAGCGAAGTCTTTGGCGCCGCGAAAGCGCCTGGTATTACGACCAGAAATCCTTTCAAAGACCAAGCTGATCCAGCTATGGTAAACGGTCGCAGTTTGTTGAAGTTGCTGTCGGTTGGAGTTGGTCAACCGTGACGCCAATTCGATGGCGGTTGGACCGCGGTTTTGATCCATCGAAAATGAATGACGTATCGAAAACGAAAACGACGAAAACGACGAGAATGACGTATCGAAAACGACGAAAACGATGAAAACGGCGTATTTAAACGACGAAAACGAAGAATGGCGTATCGAACGACGAAAACGAGAATGAAAACGACGAAAACGACGAGAATGGCGGCCGAAAACGACGAAAACGACGAAAACGACGAAAACGAGAATGGCGCAATGGCGAGAATGGCGCAGTCGAAAACGACGAAAACGCACGAGAATGGCGTATCGAAAACGACGAAAACGACGAGAATGGCGGCCGAAAACGACGAAAACGAAGAACGGCGTAGAAAACGACGAAAACGCAAACGACGAATGACGGTCGAAAATGACGAAAACGACGAAAAACGGCGTGCCTAAAACGACTTAGGCAAACGACGAGAATGACGCATCGAAAACGACGAAACGATTTTATAAACGGCGTATCGAAAAAACGACGAAAACGATAATGGCGTGAAAACGACGAAATGAGACGTATGCAATGAAAACGACGAAAACGACGAAAACGGCGTAGAAAACGACGAAAACGACGAGTCCATTTAGTCGGCGTACGAGTCCTGACGAAAATTTCCAGGCGTAGCCGAAACGCAACGACGAAAACGTCGAAAGAAAACGACGAACGTGGCGTATCGAGACGAAAACGGCGTAACGACGTATCGAAAACTTTGTTATACGACGAAACGATGAATGGCGTGGATGAAAAAAAACGACGAAAACGACGAGAATGGCGTATCGAAAACGACGAAATGAAAACGACGAGAATGGCGTATCAAAAAACGATGAAACGACGAAACGCGAATAGAAAACGAATGAAAACGACGCAACCCATCTATGAATGGCGGCCGAAACGACGAAACGACGCAAAACGACGAGAATGATGCACGAAAACGACGAAAACGACGAGAAAACGATGAAAATCTATTTGAAAACGACGAGAATGGCGTATCGAAAAGACGAAAACGACGAGAATGGCGTAGTCGAAAACGACGAAAACGACGAAAACGACGAATGGCGTATCGAAAACGATGAAAACGACGAAACGACGAATGGCAAATGAAATGACTATAACGCATGGCATTGGCACGAAACGACGAGAACGGTCTTGTATGCGTCAAGCCGTTAAACATAGAGGATCATCAACGAAATGGCATACAATCGTGGAAGCTTAAGCCCGTGGGGAAACAGTAGTGGTTGCAGATCGAAAATGTGTTGACCACCAGCAGGAGTTTTCGTCAGTTATATATCGGTGAGAGAGAAAGAAAATGAGAGTATAAAGATAGACAGGGCAATATAACCGACACGGCCGACATAATTGATGGTCGTCTGTCATTGTGAATAAAGAATACCGGAACACAATATCGCGATGACCGACAGCCAGGATTGAACATTGCTCGTCATCGAAAAAAAAAATCGAGCGGTCGACAATATTCGAGAAAACATTTGTTACCCCTTGTAAGACAAAAGCAGCACATCTCGCTCATCGATAAACATGGGTCACTTTCGTAAGAAAAAAAATATTTATCGTTCGTCGCCGAAACATGGCCGTATGTTAGCCGAAAAAAACATGGTCGCTCGTCATTGGAGAGAAAAAAACAAAAATCATAGTTGGTCAGTCACCGGAAAAAAACATGAACGTTCATTGGAGAAGCACGTTCGTTACTAAAAAAGTTTCGTCTGGAAAAAACATGGTCTGGAAAGAACGCGGCGGTTGAAAACACGTCGCTTGTGCCAGGTAAACATGGCGAGCTGGGAAAGAAAAATATGGGTCATTCGCCGAACACGACCGACGCAAGAAAAAAACAAACCATCGAAAGAAAACCGGTTGATCGTCATTGAAAGAAAAAACAAAAAATCGCCGTAGAAGCGGTCATCGTCATGAAACAATACGAATTATTACACACGGAAAATAAAGTCGATGTCTCCGACCAAAGCTGATTAACGAGACACGTGTGAATACCGATACGCTAACTCGAAACGAATAAAAAAAAATAAAAATCAGTTCCAGTGAGTCAAATGCCATAAATCTGATGATTCAAATTCATCGTCAGCCCTCCGCTCATCGCAGAACGAATAAATCGCCATTTCGATAGTCTTTAACACAGGGAATAACAAAATCAATACTAATTCGGGTATTGGGATTATCGAGACAAACTAAAGTCGTCAACGAAGAAATGCAGCTCGAACTACGACCGTCAATTCTTCAAAATTTTCGATTTCGATAATTGGTATCATTGATTGCACGACGTCAAGATAACATACCAAACATTTTTCCGCAAACGTGGCAGGAGAGCGACCGTAGAATTGGAGTTGTCACCGCGCGCATTGTTTCGAGAATTTGATGTTTAAGGAACCGTTCCTCGATAATCGCGTCAAAATCGGGGAATCAACATAGAAAGTACTTCCAGAAGTTGCGTACTTCTGGAAATTAAATTGCATCAGGTTCGTTAAAATAGTATCGAAATATAAATCCGCCGGACCGATACATCATCACCAGAGTTCAGAAAGTGGGTGATGAATTTTCTGTCAGCTCAATAACGACATTGAAATAATCAGTGTCGAATCGTAAATAGAACGTTATCGAATAGAGAATCGCATTACTCGATGATGCATCATCACGGCGTATCGAAAGCGTTAATGAGAAGCCGAAGGTAAAAGGCGATAATGACGCAAGTTTCAAGTCATCGAAAATTCAATCATCGCATTATGTGACCGAGCCGTTATCAGTTGCCGGAAAACGATGACAAGGAAGTTATTATAAACAATGGGGAATCCGGCATCTCGATAAGAAGTGTCATTTCCGGTACCACCGCCATAGCGAAGAAATTGCATCATTAGAATCGATAAATGGGATTTGTCCGTCAATATCGCCGTAACTTTTCAATGATGAATGCATAACACCACGTTATGATTAAAATAGCCGGTAAACACCGGGGGCGCTATACTGGTCGCAGTCATTGTAAGTGACGTAATATTGTCAGCGGGATATTCCATCATATTGAGTGCGGAAAGCGTAGGTAAGTTAACGTTATTGTGGTGCAGACCGCCACAGGTGATGTTGGTAGCAACAACATGTTGGATGGGCGGCAGGTACGCTATTGGCGAATTAACATGAATGGCACTGTCGTCGAAAGTTACCAGAATCATCGACGTCGATGTCCGAATCATCGAAAGAAGTTAATCTCCGTCTGTTAAATAGAGAAAACAATAAATACTCGTATTGCGCATCGAGCTGTTCAACAAAAACAAGAAATGCTGTACCGATAGCCTGAACTCCACGACCGTCAAATTCCAAAAAATTCTGATTCGGGATACCGGTATCAGCCACCGTATCGACAGTCGCAAGACGCATAATAAACATTTTCTCGGTACCGCAGCAACTGGCCATAAGAAGATGTTGGGGCGCGAGTACCTATCAATAGTTCTTGACCGAAGAACATAACATGAAAGTTTGCACAACAGTCACGTGAGCTGAACAAAAAAACGGAAATGCATGAAATTCACCCGAATCAGGACGCCGGTAGTCTATCGTTTCTCCAACCGAAGAAGCCTTCGACCAATGAAATTTCGAAAATTAATGAGTTCGACAGATCGAAAAGCAGGGCATCACATAAGCCGATATACGTTCATCTGAAGTGAACGATGAACAGCGATGGAAGGCAGTAAAAACGGCACGATATCGTTAAGTAGCGAAATATAAAGTTATCGATTATCTCCCCACAACATATTCTAACATCCCCGGATTTAATATCAGCCGAAGAATGTTGCCAGACGTTCGATGAACGGAGATCATCGCCGAAACGCATTATCGGTCATTTATAGCCAATTCATCAAATGCAATAATACCACGACACCAGTGGTAGGCGACGATTAGCTCGAAGCGTACCGGACGACATCGTCGACGCCATCGATGATCAATTATATCTTTTCGTCGAGCGAAGAACACAAAGGTCTAATTACCCGAAATACAGACACCAACTGAATTTATGTTCACCGAAGCGACTTTGTTAAATTCGGTTCCATCATCGAAAAATTAAGGCCCGTATATGATGATAAATAAACATGTTATTTCAATATTCGTTTTTCATTATACGGATATGAATAACCTCGCCGGTTGAAAAGAATGATCACTGTGACGTTCAGTCCTTCATGCCGAGGTACGTGAAACCGATGGAACGACACTTCCGATGGCCAACCCGTTAGTGACGTTCACAAAGACTGGTAACGGCTCAAATATGAGCGTTTAACCTTTCGAATCCCCACGTATTGTATCTATTCCAAATAATGATAACTAATAGGTTCAACATTCGGGAACAATGAAGATGATGATGATGAAACATTTCACCGATATTTCGTCTCTTTCATTAACAGTACGAATAGCTCAGTTACCGAGGCGATTCGTTAATTCGTTGAAATTTTCGACAGCATGAATCCGTTGTCTCTAACACCGATTATCGAAATTGTGGAACTACCACCGTTAGTCATATCATCCGGCCCATATCACTAGACAGTCGTTACCGGTGACGTCATATTATCGTCCAAACAGGGTCTAGTTTTGTGGAATTGACCGAATATCGCTAAATTTGACACTTTTCATGTTGATCGAAGAGTGTAGTTCGTTTCTGACCTGGGACTCAGCCTTGTGGCATGTTATCACAAACAGAAAGTTTCGTATTGAATCCCGTGGAATTTCGATTGATATGGCAGAATGTCATCAATATCATCACTGTCACTCTTCGGTTTGTATTGAATTCACCTCTAAGTTCTTCCGATCATCTTCTGAACAGAAAGTGAAATCATCGGTTACTCTCCAAAGTTCTCGTTAATTTGTTAGTTCTCAAATCTTGGTCTGCAATTTTGAACTCATTAGCCTTTTCCTCGAATTAAACGTCGAATTTCTAAAATTAGCTCCATAATGTTGAATTTTTTTCAATGTAGATTACAAAATTTGAAAGTTCACCACGTAAGACAGTTCGGAATCAGCACACGATCTGGAATAAATGAGATCGAATAGCAGCGCACGTATAGTAAAATCGGTAGATCGGAGGTACCGAATCGTTTCATTTCCTCAAAGGGCTGCCAGGCGGTGAAAATGGCGGGTCAGCGTGATGTAAGGGTAACATCGGCGGGTCGATTGGTGACGGAATGTATTCACGGTCGTTGGCGACAGCCATCAATGCAATGGCTTTTATCAACCGTGTCTTTGAAGTCTACGTTCCGCCCACCCACCTGTACGTCCACGCACCTGTCTATAGTCAGCCAACGACCGTTGGAGTATACATTCCGTCACCAATCGACCCGCCAGTGTTGCCACTTACATGCGCTGTTGCCATTTTTCACCCTTTTGAAATGTCGCATCGGGGGCCTTTTTGGGGAAATGAAAGCGTTCAGTCCTCCGGTCTACCGTTTTACTTT
Organism: Gonioctena quinquepunctata; assembly: GCA_018342105.1. Lineage (NCBI taxonomy): Eukaryota > Metazoa > Arthropoda > Insecta > Coleoptera > Chrysomelidae > Gonioctena > Gonioctena quinquepunctata. The sequence continues at coordinate 21,662 of JAFIRS010006256.1, read as the reverse complement.
ATACATTGCACTGCTGATTTCAGTCTGTTTGTTCCAGATCATTGTGCGGTTCAGACCTGTCTTGTGGTGAACAAAAATTTTTGTAATGTCTACATTGAAAAAATTCAACATTGTAAAAGATAATTTTAGAAAAATTCGACGTTTTGACTCCAGGAAGAACTGTGGAGTTCAAAATTGCGAATATACCCAAGGGTGCGGAGCCTGTGGGTGGGTGAGGGATGCAATCACCCAAATTATTCTCAAAGGAACGGAGGGAGTGGAGCCAACCGATCAGATTGGTTTCACTTTCTGTTCCAAGGATTTTGTCAGAGGACTAGGTGGATGCGTTTCAAACCTGCATCGGAGGTGACAATTGATGATGTGTGGCAGAGAATTTCTGCCATATATCAATCAAATTCCACAGGACTCAATACGGAAACTTTCTGTTTGGCGATAACATCGGTTCCAATGCCTAAAGGCAAAGGTCCAAGGTCCAAGAACCCAGACCCCTAAAAGACAGTTTCTCTTCGATCCCAGCTCTGTACCTTTGGGTATGAAAATTAATAAGAATTTGTAATGTGTGTGGTCAATTTCCACAAACTTTGTGACCACAAACACAGTTTGAGATTAATGATGACGTCACCGACAACGACAATCTGCTCAGAGAGGTGAACAAATCAGTGAATATGTTGGATGATATTCTTAATTGTTGAAAAGTTTCCCAATTTCGATGAAATAATGAACCGTCTTTATTGAATTAGAGACCGTAGTTCGTGCTGTCGAAAATTTCAACGAATTAATGAATCGCCTCCATTAACTTGGAAGCCTGTATTCGTGCTGTTGAAATAGAAAAGAGGCAAAATTATCAATTAAGTGTTTCCTCCATCATCTTCATTGTTCCAAAGAATGGTAGGCCTATTAGTTATCGATATTTAAGATTCGTCCTAAATAACGATAACACGTGGGGATTCCGAAGGTTTAAACCTTCATAACGAGGCCGTGCACACCTCCAGTCTTTTGTAAGACATCCTCTTGGGTTGGCCATGGAAAATGGTGTGTTTGTATCGGTTTTTCACATTACCTCAACATGAGGACTGACGTCACAGTGACATCATTCTTTCAACAGCAGTTTGAGGTTATTCATATCCATATGTGAAAAACAGATGTACAAATAACATATTTATTTATCATCATATACAGATATAATTTTCGATAGTAGAGTCTTCAATTGCTGTAAAAGTCCTTCGGTGGGGCATAAATTCCAGTTGAATTGTCCTGCTGAGACTTTCCGGGTGAATTCGTTATACTTGTGATATGTATCTCGACGAAAGAAATATAAGTGTCCATCGATGTATCTGAAGACCGTTGTGATGTCATTCGGTACGCCTCGGAAAATGTCACTTATTCGCCCTCTACTTTGAATGTCATTGGGGGTATTATTGCATTTGATGTAAGATTGGCTATAAACTGACCAATAGTTGGCTCCTGTGTTCGTTTCTGAATACAGCATTGATCTCCGTTTCATCAGACATCTGTAGCATGTATATGTTTCGGCTGTGTAATCCGGGATGATGCCTCGTAGAATGTATTTGTAGAGTCATCGATGGCTTTTATATTTCCTTCTGCTTTTGATAACTATGTGAAATCGGTACCGTTGACTTTTTTTTATACAACCCGCCTTCAAAAATATATATTCATGTTCCTCCTTTAAGATGACAATATCAACCTATGTGACACCCTGATGCTTGTTTTTCGATCCTGTCGGGTACTCATTGTGATTTTCAAGAAATTGTTTCATTGGTCGAAATAGCTCAGTTGGAAGAGCGATAGACTGAAGATCTGGCGGTCCCTGGTTCGAACCCAGGTTTCGACATTTCCGTTTTGTTCAACTCCGCATGATATACATGCAAACTTTTCATATTTATGTTCTTCAGTCAAAGTTGTCTTGATAGAGTACTCGCACCCTTTTGTATCTCACCCCATAACGAAGTTTGCTCCTACTGCCCTTTTGACACCGGAAATGTTTAATTATGCATCTTGACATCGATACGAATCCAATGATACCGAAATTATCAAAATCAAATTTTGGGGATTTGACGGTCGTGGGTTCGAAACCTCAATTTTAACATTTCTTGTTTTGATGAATTTGAACTGTCCTCGATGCGTCCAATACGAATTGAGTATTGTTTTCCTCTATCTCTATTTTAACAGACCGGAAGTGCTTCTTTTCGATGATTCGGATACATCCGAAACGTCGATAGTTCTGTTTTAACTCGACGACAAGTGCCATTCATGTTGAATTCACCCAATAGCATGCCTACCCAACGTCCGCACCCACATCCAACATGGCCGTTTGCATTCAGCCCTACCCAACGCACGTCCACCTCCAATATGGCAGTCTGCACCCACCAATAGCGTGCCTACCCTACGCTCCACCTCCAATATGATCGTCTCCACTCCACTGACCAATAACACGTCACCCACAATGGCCGCCGACCCGGACACTAGCGCCCCCAGTGACACCAGCGGCTAAATCATAACGTAGTGGGTTAGAATGCCTAGCTGCATTCATCATTGAAAGAGATACAGCGATATGTGACGGACCAAAATCCATTTATTTCTGAGTTGAATCGAATTCTAATATATTCTGAATTTCATTTCATATGGCAGTGAACACCGGAAATGACACTTTATCAGAAAGTGCGGATTCCCATTGTTTATAATAACTTTCCTTATCATCGACAACAGGAAATAGCTTCCGGCCATACTGATAACGCTCGGTCACGTATGCATGATGGTTGGAGGGAAAAACGTTTTCAATGGCAAACGCGTCAGTTATTTATCACCGCTGCAACCGACTCTCCGTGTACTCCGTGTACTCGTGCTCTTCATCAACACTTTTCCGTGTCTGGGTTCATCTATCGAAAAGTAAGTACATTTTCTCATTCTTCAGTGCTTTATTCTCCAGTGTGTTCTATTTTTTCAATTCGACACTGATTGTTTCAATGTCGTTGTGAACTCAACAGAAAATTCGCTGCTTACATCACCCACTTTCCTGAACTCTGAATCTATGATGATATATCAGTCCGGCAAGTTTTATATTTCGATACCTATATAACTTGTAGACCTGATCACAGTTTAATTTCCAAAAGTACATAGCTTCTAGAGTACTCCTATGTTGATTCCTAACGTTTTGACGCGATTACATCGAAACGGATCCATAATACGTATAGAACATTGACTTTCTCTCCTCAGAGTATGCGCACGAGGTTGTGCTCCCAATTCTAACGAAGTCCGCTCCTCCTGCCCTTTTGACACCGGAAAATGTTTAATTATGTATCTTGACATCGGTACGAATCCAATGATACCAAAATTATCGAAATCGAATTTTGAAGAATTGACGGTCGTGGGTTCGAAACCTCAATTTTAACATTTCTTGTTTTTGATGACTTTGGACTGTCCTCGATAAGTCCAATACGAATTAAGTATTGGTTTTGTTATTCCCTGTAATTTAAGGCTATCAAATGGCGATTTATTGTTCTACGATGAAATTGGAGGGCTGAGCTTGATGAATTTAGATCATATGGGTGTTCTCCTTTCATTTGACTCCTCACTTGCTATGATAGGACGGAAACTGGATTTTTTATTTTTTTTATTCGATTTTCAAGTGCCAATATGGCTCAAGTACATCGAATCACATTGTCTCGTTGAAAATCAGCTGAATCGGAGACATCGACTTTTTTGGTACACCCTGTATACCAAATGTATATGAATTCATGTATTTCATGGTAATTTGAGCCACTCTGTACAACTGATTTTGTTTTTCTTTCCAATGACCGTCAACCAGGTTTTTTCTTTCCAATGAGAAGTGGTTTTGTTTTTTTTTCTTACACAGTGGTCATGTTTTTCTTCGATGACAGGTGGCCATGTTTTTTTCTTTCAAAGCCGCCATGTTTTTTTCTTTTACAAAGCGGCCATGTTTTTTCCGATGACAAACGCCACGTTCTTTCCAATGACAGGCGACCATGTTTTTTCCAATGACAAGCGGCCATGTTTTTTTTTTAATAACAGACGGCCATGTTTTCTCCAATGACAGACGGTCATGTTTTTTTTTCGATGACAACCAACTATGATTTTGTTTTTTCTCTCCAATGACAGGCGACCATGTTTTTTTTTCAATAACATACGGCCATGTTTTTTCAACGACAGGCGGTCATGTTTTTTTTTCTTACAAAGTGGCCATGTTTATCTGATGACAGATGGCCATGCTTTTGTCTTACAAAGTGCTCATGTTTTTTCTCGAATGATGTCGGCCATGTTTTTTTTTTTCGATGACAGGTGGCCATGTTTTGTCTTACAACGTGGTCATGTTTTTCTCGCATGATGTTGGCCATGTTTTTCCGATGACAGATGGCCATGTTTGTTCTCACAATGACAGACGGCCATGTTTTTTCCTTGAATTATGTCGGCCATGTTTTTTCTCTCAGTTGCCAATGAAACACCCTGTATCTTTATACTCTCATATTTCTCTCTTTCTCTCTCTCTCTGTCTCTCTCTCTCTTGTCCGAAAGGAGCTCCTATGAGGTGGGTCAACCCCACATTTTCGGATCTCGCAGCCGCACCCTACTGACGGATCAACCCCGAATTTTCCACGGGCCAAAGCCACGTTGTATACTTATTTCGTTGATAGTCCTCTATGTTTAGCAAACTGACACATACAAGACCATTCTCGTCGTTTTCGATACCAATACTGCGCCGTTTTCGTCATTTTCGATACGCCCTTCTCGTCGTTTTCGTCGTTTTCATCGTTTTCGATACGCCATTCTCGTCGTTTTCGTCGTTTTCGTCGTTTTCGATACGCCATTCTCGTCGTTTTCGTCGTTTTCGATACGCCATTCTCGTCGTTTTCGTCGTTTTCATCGTTTTCGATACGCCATTCTCGTCGTTTTCGTCGTTTTCGATACGTCATTCTCGTCATTTTCGTCGTTTTCGTCGTTTTCGATACGCCATTCTCGTCGTTTTCGTCGTTTTCGTCGTTTTCGATACGCTTTCGTCGTTTTCGTCGTTTTCGTCGTTTTCGATACGCCATTCCTCTTTTCGTCGTTTTCGTCGTTTTCGTCGTTTTCGTTCCCGTTCTCGTCGTTTTCGTCGTTTTCGATACGCCATTCTCGTCGTTTTCGTCGTTTTCGTCGTTTTCGATACGTCATTCTCGTCGTTTCCGTCGTTTTCGTCGTTTTCGTTTCGCCATTCTCGTCGTTTTCGTCGTTTTCGATACGCCATTCTCGTCGTTTTCGTCGTTTTCGATACGCCATTCTCGTCGTTTTCGTCGTTTTCGATACGCCATTCTCGTCGTTTTCGTCGTTTTCGTACGTCTTCTTCGTCGTTTTCGTCGTTTTCGTCGTTTTCGATACGCCATTCTCGTCGTTTTCGTCGTTTTCGATACGCCATTCTCATCGTTTTCGTCGTTTTCGATACGCCATTCTCGTCGTTTTCGTCGTTTTCGATACGTCATTCTCGTCGTTTTCGTCGTTTTAGATACGCCGTTTTCGTCGTTTTCGTCGTTTTCGATACGTCATTCTCGTCGTTTTCGTCGTTTTCGTCGTTTTCGTACGTCTTCTCGTCGTTTTCGTCGTTTTCGATACGCCGTTTTCGTCGTTTTCGTCGTTTTCGATACGCCATTCTCGTCGTTTTCGTCGTTTTCGATACGCCATTCTCATCGTTTTCGTCGTTTTCGATACGCCATTCTCGTCGTTTTCGTCGTTTTCGATACGCCATTCTCGTCGTTTTCGTCGTTTTAGATACGCCGTTTTCGTCGTTTTCGTCGTTTTCGATACGTCATTCTCGTCGTTTTCGTCGTTTTCGTCGTTTTCGATACGTCATTCTCGTCGTTTTCGATGGATCAAAGCCACGGTCCAACCCTCACATGTCCCTCTGGGCCAACGTCACGGTTGACCAACTCAACCCGACACAGCCCAACTCAACCCAAATACGGCCGTTTGCACCCCACTAGCTGGATCAACCCCCCTACTTTCGGTCTTTGAAGGAAGTTTCTGGTCATGGGCCACCGGAAAAAGCTTCGCGCGAAGCATGACATATTTACCAGGAGCGATTTTCTAATCGAGTACTGCTTTCAGCTCCATCATTTACCAGTCTCCACCGTCGTTTGGCTGAAATCGTTTAATTCCGCATGATATACATACAAACTTTTCATATCCACGTTCTCCAGTAAAAGTTGTCTTGTTAGAGTACTCGCACCCTTCTGTATCTCACCCCGTAACAAAGTTAGCTCCTAGGGCCCTTTTGTCATCGGAAAATACGCAATTATGATTCTTGGCATCGAGACGAATCCATTGACACCGAAATTTCCCTTATCGCATCGAAATCAGTGGTCACTTCCGGTTCATGAGATTTTGGTGGATTTGGGTATAGTTCCATGCCGTGATCACGAATTAGGTATTGGTTTTGTTATTTCAAGTCATTTAAGGCTATCAAATGGCGATTTATTGTTCTACGATAAAGTTGGAGGGCGGAGCTTGGTGAATTTAGATTATATGGGTGTTCTCCTTTTTTATAAATTGGAGGGCGGAGCTTGATTTGTTTTACCCTTTATTAAGTAGTAATAATTTCGATTCACATTGCCTCGTTGAAAATCAGCTGAATCGGTGACATCGACTTTTTTGGTACACCCTGTATACAAAACGTATATGAATTCATGTATTTCACGGTAATTTGAGCCACTCTGTATGACCCCAAATTTTCCCATAGGCCAAAGCCACGGTGGGCCAACCCCCCAATTTCCCTCGGTCCATAGCCATGGACCACCACACCTCTGCCACGCACCACTGTTTCCGCGACGTACGCACCCACTAGCAGAATCAATCCCCGAATCCGCCACCAAACCTCCACCGCCGGCCACGCCGTCATGAACCCTCCAACGACCGTTGAGGTATACATTCCGTCACCAATCGACCCGCCAACGGTACTTTGAAGTCTGACGTTGCCATTTTGACCTTTGACGTCTACCGACGCCGCCAGGATTCCGTCACGGAACACGTTCCCCGGTGGGCCAACCCCCAAATATTCCCAACGACCCACAGCCACTGGCCAACACTCATCCGCCCACCTATGCCACGCGCCATTGTTTCAGCGACGTACGCACCCACTAGCAGAATCAATCCCCGAATCCGCCACCAAACCTCCACCGCCGACCACCCCGTCATGAACCCACCAACGACCGTTGAAGTATACATTCCGTCACCAATCGACCCTGCCAACGGTGTCGTGAAGTCTGCCGTCGCCATTTTGACCTTTGACGTTCACCAACTCCGCCAGGAATACGTCATGGAACACGTTCCCCAGGTGGGCCAACCCCCAATTTACCCCCAATCCACAGCCACTGGTGGTGGTGCGGCACCATGTGGCGGGAGTAACCGATGACCGGAGAGGTGCGCTCGTAGTGACATGAGCCACAGCGGCCCCCTTCCTGCTTAGCTTCAGAAAGTTAGGGGACCGCGGTAACTTTTTACTGTACATTAGTGTTGATGTTAGGAACAACATATAAAAAGTTACCAACCGTAAGGTGTGTTCATAATTTATTATTTAACAAATAAGTTGCAAAATGACATTGTTTATTGAATATCTCAAAAAAAATGAAAAATTGATATTTTCATACAAAAGATATTGCCATACGCTAGTGCATCACTCGAGAAGCACGTAGTCACGAGCGCGCTTCACTTAATTTGTTATAACTATTGATCTTTGATCAAAATAAGCTTACAAAAATTCAAATGAGAAAAGAAAAAAGAAGCGTATAAAGTGACGTTTTCAAACGTGAAAAAAAATGTGAATAGGAAAAGTACGTATATGAAGTTACGTCAAAGTATAATTTTCTATAAACTCAATTAAAGATTTTCAAGATAAACATCTGACATTTTCACAGTTTACTCCCAAAGTGACACTTGAGAAGGTTTGCAAATGCAAAAAAATTTAAAATTGTATTTAAAAAAATACAGTAGTCAAAATATTGAATAATTTCAAAAACAAAATATTCTTAGGCCATGCTTTATGAACCAAAAACTCCAGTTTAAAATACAATATTGATATTTTTCAATGCCTCTTTTTGAGGCTTGTAATCTCTACTTCAGGAACAGATATATTCTGTTGTACCAGTCTGGACTTTGAAATCTATCATTATACCAAGTCAGCCCTATTTGGCTGTTCGCCAAGATTTTGATTCATTGATTTCTACTGTTTGTCTTCGGTTATTCTTATAGACAGAGTTCGATTACATGGAGTCCCAGGTTTACGATAAGGTTCAATTCTGGCCCCAACTCCATGTTCCGTTTGGAGCCATTTATATACCGTTGTAAGTTCTTCTCAAAGATATACATAAGAATTTTTGTTTATCCTGTGTACTCCATTTATAGGAGGATATTTCCTTTGGCGCACAAAACTCATCAGTCTTTCTTTTTCTCCAAAACTGAATGTGTGAGAAACGAACAAACCACATTTGACAGGTCAGAACATCTTCCATTGGTTAGCAATAGTCTACTCTTCCGAATCGATGAGCCATCGGATATTTACGTTCGAGCAATCACAGTATTGTAATTGTCAAAACATCGATCTGGGATTTCAATTGAAATCGATTTGATACCCCTTATAGTCTAAGAGCTGGCTAGGTAAATTAAAAATGATGAACGGAAGTGTTATGCGTAAATTTCAATTGTATCTTCACGGGGCCAACAGTAATATTTTGAATGATATTTTGTAAAGATTCGCAAGCTATTTCTATTTTATTCGGAGATAATTTGAAATCTCTGAATTTGCCATGTGTTCATCTGCTTCATAAGAGGTCACTGAAATATATCCAGGACATTATAATCCCGATACTGTTTATTATTAATAAATGTCCTTGTATCTACACAATTTTAATTTGATTTTTTTACACGAACAAAAAATAGATTGATTTTTGGCAAATTGTTGGAATCATACATACCTACAATATTATCATTGTTGATGAGGCCATGAAACAATTAACTTATAATGCTAATATCTTATTAAGAATTGTCGAACGATTTAGTAGTATTATTATTTATCCAGGTATTTTAATGGTCTTTTTTGTATAGTTTTTTCATTGTAAAAGTTATTTTGAATTTTGTTGTGCTTTAACAATGATTAGAGATGCCCCAAGAAAAGCTAAATATGCAAGCAAAAATTGAGCTAATCTCTGGAACTGTGAAAACGCTCGTTCATAGTTCCAGAGAAGCAGCAGATATATTCAATGCTAAATCCAAACGATATATTGTATTGCGTATTCCAAACGAATTCAAAGCTACAGAGAGTGTAGAAAATCGTTACAAAATTCCACATAGTAAGCCCGTCACTAATCAAGAAGGTTCCTTCAATGTTTTGTTATTGGCCACAGAAAATCCACAGATGGCACTATCGGAGAGGCAGGAACAAACTGGTATATCTGAAAAATCCATAAGAAGAATTTTGGGAAATGATAAATTTCATGCATACAAACCAAAATTCACCCACAGCTTACACGATAGAGATTTCGATACCCGCTTAGATTTCTCATTTTGGTTCCAAGGCATAATTGAAGAATGCCAAAATTTTCCTACAAAAATTGTATCTACTGATGAGGCGACTTTTACATCAAACGGTACTGTCAGGTCCCAGAACTTTAGATGGACACGGAGCGTCAATGAATAGTACCCCTGAAGTCAGAGCGTGGCTTAACGAACACTTTCCTCATAAATGGATAGGATAATATTCAGAAAACCCGTGGCCTGCAAGATCCTCAGATTTGACGCCCTTGGATTTTTTTTCATGGGGGTACCTTGAAAGTTATGACATTGTTTGGTTAATAATTATTTCAGCTTCTGATTTCATTATAATGTGTTTAAAAATAAAAACTAAAAAATGTTTTCTTGTTTGGTCAAAAATTAAATCAATTTTTTGTTCTAGTAAAAAATTCAAATCAAAATTGTGTAGAAACATGGTCCATCATTGATAATAAACAGTATCGAGATTATAATGTCCTGAAGATATTTCAGTGACCTCTTATGAAGCAGCTGAACACATGGCAAATCCACAGATTTCAAATTTTCTCCGAATAAAATGGAAATAGCTTGCAAATCTTCACAAAATATAATTTGAAATGTTACTGTTTGCTTTACTGATGAGTTCTTTGTCAAAAATGTATTTTTACAAATTGAATTTGTTTTAATTGCAAAAAATTTATTTTTATTTTTTTATCTTTTTCAGAATTTACAAAGCTATAAAATGTCATTCTGAACAAAACTTTTCCGAATTAGAACGTCTCTTGGGGTTTCTTTTGATGCAGAAGCGATTGCAGGTATCGATATTTGTCAAAATTTATTAATAAAAGAATTATCCATATAATGCGTACTTTCTGCCGGTCAAAAAAAAATTTAAAAAGTGGTAGACTACAAGCAGAAAACAACTACTTTTCTGGCAAATACCACTCAGAACATGGAATCATATCTGCCTGAAAATCTATGCAAACTTCCATTATCAATGAAAATTGATTGAAAATGTTTGTTTCTGATAAACTTCATGTTTAAATTGTGTCAGGTCCGCCTAACAATCCCTATACCGGTTTCAGGCTTTTGGCCCTTCTCAGTACGGAGTAGTCACTGGCCAGAAATCTGCTACACTGCTATTTGTATTACTGGCCGAACCTTGAGAAGAATATGAGGAATTGATTTGTTTGAAAATATGAATAGGATGTTCATAAAATCAGATGTGGAATCATCTGTGACTGAAAGATAAACTTTAGTCACTATCTTCCATCGTTCAAGATAACCTCTTGTGGGGTATTCATGTTGAAAAAGGAAACATTCTCAATTAAATATTGAATCGAAAGATTTTTCCGTGAATTGAAAAATCCACGAGAAAAAATAATCTTTCTATTCAATATTCAATCGAGAATGTTTCCTTTTCCAATAAGACGAAATTTCGCATTCCCAATTAAAATCAACTCTCATCTTCTATAATTCAAAAAATTACAATTATCATCAGAACTGAATAATGAAAAATTTTATTATATTGTGTAATTTGTACGTGAAGTGAATAAGCAAAACTCAAATTAATTAAATTATATTCCCACAAGTCATGGGGTCACCACGAACCTGTTGAGAATTAGAAATAACATGAAAGTATTTATACGAATTACTCAAATGAAACTACCGGGTCATCCTTTAAAAACAATGTAGTCCATAGGCTCGATGTCAAGATGGAAATACTTGACACAAAGTCTGGCTTGAAAGAGTTCAATAAGTTCGTTAATGACTTTTTTTTGTGGTGAGGAAACGCGTCATGCGCACTGCGCTTTTTTCCAAACGGACGAGACTGCTGATCATTTCAATGAAAACATCCCAGGCCAGTTCACTTCCCATTTTTAGGATGAGGGCAGTTTCTTGTCTTTTTTGTTTCTGACCTTTCTGATAGTATCTACCTGGCGTTTTCCCTCTCTTGCCTCTGGTTTTCCCGTTCCTCCTCCTCTTTTGTCCTCATAAACTGGCGCAGGAAAGCTCGTTATTGCCTAATAGTAGTAAACCATAAATGTGTATTTGGATTGGTCCGCGCGATGACGAAAGCTAACCTAACTTTTCTCAAATTATTTTATTGCGGCTTAAAAAGGTTTGTTTTACCTGTTACGTGAAACATGAATTATATTTATTCAAAATGAAATGGATTATGCGTTTTCAATAGACACTTTCTCTTGATTTTGTATAAAAAGGTTCATTTAAATAGATCGTATCTCTGATTTGTACGCCTGCTTGATATTCATAACTCAATTGTTAATTCAGTTTCATAAATGCCATAATTTTCATTAATTGTCTATTGATAATTGTTACTTGATTCTTGATAATTGTCAATTGGAGCTGCATAAATCCACCATACATGATACATGTCCTTCTTTAACAATTAATGGACATGTTCCCGTAATTTGAAGGTTATAACTTCGAAGTGGCAGGTTTCAATAGCTGAGTCGTGTTTGCCACTTTCAAGGGTGTGAGACCTAGGTTATAACTTTGAAGTGGTGAGTCATGGACATTCAACGTGGGCGCCACTTTCTACTGGTGGAAAAGTTAAAAATTTAGTGCCACTGGCCACTGTAGAGTGGTATATTTTCAGTTTCTGTCATTTTAAAGTTATATTCTCTGAAAGCCGCCATATTTACAGGAATATGCTGCAGTCTCAGTTATACATCCAAACTGTAAACTTCGTGAAGAGTGAAAAGTGTGCAATTGGTGTCGAATTGAGAGTTTCATAAGAGAGGAGGCAGGTGCGTTACTAACAATATCCTTTGTGAGAATCACCTATCTAATCCTTAGTTAGTTATAAAAATAAATAATTGATTAATTCGAAGCAAAGATGAGTGACTCGGGGGGGGAGAGACCCCCCAGAAAAAAAATAAGTTTAGAGAATGAAAATGGGGATTCGAATTCGGTAGATAGTACGGATGCAGAAGTAAATAGGATAATGAGTAACAATAAAGCAATACATGGGAATAACGATATAATTAATATAGATAATAACCTTGAAAGTACAAAAAATGGAAAACAAACGGAAAAAGATGAAACAAAAAAACGGGGGTTTTGGTGGTCATAAACCAACTGAAAATCTGAGAATAGTATGGGGAGATTCAATGAATTAAAAATAGCAAAGGAAGTATTTGATTTGAATTTAAATAATATATTAAGTATTAAAAAAAAGGGGAATAATAAAATAGGAGTTTTGTTCAATGATAGGGAAACAGCCAACAGGTTTGTGGATAATCAAAAGTTATTAGAAAAGGGATATAAAATATATATACCTATTAATCAAGTAGTATGTAAAGGAATTATAAAATATGTAAATACAGTATTTTCGGAAGAAGAGATAAAAAAAATGATAACAAGTAATTTAAAAATAAGGGAGGTGAGAAGGTTGAATGGAAAAAAAAAGATGCAAATGGAGATATCGTATTTGCACCTACGGGAACAATTTTGATAACGTTTGAAGGAGTCAAAATACCTAGGTCAATTGATTTATGCTATATGACGCATTTGGTAACTCCATATGTTCCACCGGTGAACCAATGTTTTGAATGCCTATTATTTGGACATGTTAAAAAATGGTGTAGGGGAAAAAAAATGCATTAGTTGTGGGGAACAGCACGAAACGCAGGAAGAGTATGAAATATGTAAAACAATTAAATGTTATCATTGTAAGAGCTCAACACATAAATCCAATGACCGAATTTGTAAAGAGTATCTGAGGCAGAAAAACATAAGAGAAAGGATGGCTTTTGATAATGTGAGTTTCTATGAAGCAAGTTTAAACTTTCCTAAAGAGGAGAGGATTATATTGGGGGGAGGAGATTTCCCTGAATTAAGAGTTAGGAATAAAGAAACACAGAACGTAATAAATATAGAACAAAGAAAAGAAGTATATAATTCAAATAATAAAAATAATTTAAAAGATCATTTAACAGGAGCTGGTATTAACAGGGAGCGAGGATATAATAGTAGTACATCGGAAGATACAGAGGGATATAGAACAGTAAGACCTAAAATTAGAGAGCAAAGTTGCTCAAAAGATATTTGTGAGGTAGAAAATAAGATAAGGGACTTTTGTTCCAATTTTGCAGACACTTCAAATGATATGAAAATTAAAATTATAGATATTTTTGAAACAATGATAGGTTTAGATAGAATTAGGGACTATGACTCAACAGAGGAGTGGTAGTTTGAAGTTGACAGAATAAAAATTTTTACAATGGAACATTAGAAGTATCAAAAGTAATCGGGATAATTTGATCAAGTTAATTGAAGAACAAAAACCGGATGTTGTAATTATAAATGAGACTTGGTTGGGAAAAGATGTACATTTTAATATAAAATATTATAAGATTGTAAGGGAAGATAGAGAAGATGGATTTGGGGGAATAGCCACACTTATAAGGCATAATATTAAATATAACAGTATTAATATAGAGGAAAAATTATTGGATAAAAAATGTCAAATAATCATTATTAAAATAAATGGAGTTAATATAATTAATATGTATAATCCGCCAAACAATTTATTACCAGTAGAGAAAATAGAAAAAATAATAGAGAAATTAAATGGGGAAATAATATGGATGGGAGACCTAAATGCTCACAATCCTATGTAGAGTGAATAATACAGAAATAAAAATTATAAATAAGAATGAGAACAAAAGAATATATAGAAAGGCGGAATGGAATGTATATTACAATTATATTAACAATAATATAAAAGAAGAGGATGATTATGAATATTATGATATAATAAAAATAATGAATGAGGGTGCGGAAATTTCAATACCAAGAAGCAAAACATGTAAAAAAAAAGAACCTAGGAATCCATGGTGGGATGAAGAATGTGAGCAAAAGGTTAAAGAACGAAAAATGGCAATAAGGATTTTTAAAAATAACACGAATTTAGAGAATTATATTCATGCAAAAAAAATTATAGCACAAACGAGAAAAATATTAAGGAGAAAAAAGAAGATAGGTTTTCAATATTTTTGTTCCACTCTTAACAGAGAGGCTAATATTTCATATGTATGGGGAATCATGAGAAATTTTTCGGATAGGAATAATATACGAGCAGAAAATAAATTGCCAGATATAAAAAATACTGGATAGAATGTCAATTTGTGATATAGATCCAGAATTCAGGCTAATAAGTAATAATGAAGATATCATGGATTTTAATAGGGAGGAATTTGAAATGGTTTTACACAATGTAGGACAAAAAACAACACCTGGAATAGATGAAATAACGTATAGCATGTTTGCCCATCTTCCAGATATAGCAATACAGATATTGTTAGATATATATAACAAAATTTTAAATGGGAGAGAATTACCCAGGGAATGGAAGGAATATATTATTTTAGGTTTTTTAAAAAGAAATAAAAACCCGGAAAATCATATGAACTATCGACCGATTGCGTTAGCATGCTGTGGATTAAAAATCTTAGAAAAAATGATTAAAAATAGGGTAGATTGGGAAATTGAAAACAGAAAAATCTTGTCAAATTATCAAATGGGTTTTAGGAAAGGAAAAGGAACATTAGATTGTGTAGCTTTTTTAGTAACCAATGTTCAAATGGCTTTTAGCGATAATCAAATGGTGGTTGCAGTATTTTTAGACATAAAGTCAGCATATGATAATGTAAATATCAATAAATTATATGGATACTTGGTAGAATATGGTGTGGAAAGGAACATGGTTAACGTAATTTTTAAAATTTTAAATAACAAGCAAAATTACATAAAGGATGAAGAGGGAAATATGCATGGACCGGGAGTAACAACCAAAGGGTTGGTACAGGGATCTCCCTTGAGCCCAATTCTTTTTAACATATAACAAAGATAGACACATTCCTTTTAGATACATACCAGACAAACGAGGTATTAAAAGTTAATGAAACAACAACTAACTTCAAGTTGATACATAACAACATAAGAAGTATCGATAAAAATTTAGATGAATTTATGATTCTACTTGAATCCTTTGATTTTGACTATGATTGCATAGTACTAACTGAAACGAGAAAAATATCAGACGCAAGTATATATAACATACCCACATATAATATAATATATAATGAAGGCTGCCTGAATCAAAATGATGGTACAATTATCTACATTAAAAAAGACATATATAAATCACATGAAATCATCCCTTTCAACGACTCATTTATAATAAAACTCAAAATCCAACAAGGTAATGAAACTATACTAGTAAACGCTCTATATCGATCACCTTCTACTTGTATAGACCGCTTCAACAATAATCTGCAAATTTATTTAGAAAATCAATCGCGAGAACAAGAAAAATACCAAATAATTGTTGGGGACATTAATATCAAATTCTCGATAATAGCAACAATAAAGTAAATGATTACCTCACGATGATGTCTGAATACGGCTACACATCATTAATCAATGAACCAACACGAAATGCAGCCTGCCTGGACCACATATTTATAAAGACCACCGCCCAAACAACTGAAAACATAATACCTATAATAATTCCAACAGATATAACAGATCACCACACAGTACTATTCCAACTGATTGATGTTAAAAATCACAAAAACTTCCAAAGCAAAAGACGTTATATTGAAAAACTTAAAGAAAAAGAATTCATAGAAAAAATGAAAAATTTCAATTGGCAGAATATATATTCCATTAACAATATCGACACATGTGCAGAAAACTTAATTCAAACAATTCAAAAAATACTAAAAGAATGTACATCCTATATACCAGCTAAAGCGAATGAAAAGAAGCGTAAAAAATGGATTACCGGATCCCTGATTACCTCGATTAATAAAAAAAATTATATTTTTCAGAAACTAAAGAAATCACCGAATGATCATCAGCTCAAAATCGAATATCAAACTTATAAAAAAACACTTAAAAAACTCATACAAAAAACCAAAAGAGACTACTACCGCAATAAAATCGATGAAAACTCAAACAATTCTAACATTCTCTGGAAAACCATCAATGAAATGTATAGTCATGGTGGAAAAGTAGAAATAAATAGTATAAAAAACGGAAATGGCGAACTTGAAACTGATCTAACAAAAATTGTGGACATATTCAATAAGATGTATGTTCAAACTGGAAAAAAGCTGGCACAAAAAATACACAGGACACTAAACCATAACTTCAAAGAAAATAATAATAACTACTCCATCTTCCTTTCACCAACCAATAACATAGAAGTCGTAAATGCGATAAAAGAACTCAAAAACCACAAAGCACCAGGAATGGACAACCTGAAAGCAGAAGTCCTGAAATTAATAGCAGAACATATAGCTGAACCCATTGTATATATATTCAATAAAGCAACAGAAGCTGGACAATTTCCATCTTGTCTAAAATCATCGATAGTCATTCCCGTATTTAAAAAAGGAAGCAGGGAGGAGGCATCAAATTATCGACCTATATAATAACAAAATATGTAAAATTTAAAAAAAAAATTAATTTAAAAAAAATTTGGAATCACCCAATTCAAAAAGATTACCAAACACATTTATAGAGCCCTTGATAATAGTAAACCCTCAATAGGCTTGTTTATAGACTTATCAAAGGCGTTCGACACAGTGAGCCACCCAATACTATTATCTACCCTAGAAAATAATGGCATACGAGGAAATGCGCTTAATTTAATTTCATCGTACCTTAAAAATAGAGATCAAGTAGTTAAGATTGGAAATGTCACAAGTCTCGGAAAAAATAGAATGTGGAGTACCACAAGGAACTGTCCTGGGACCAATTCTGTTTTGTATATATGTAAATGGGTTATTTTCAATCAAAAGTACTGGCAGAATTATCAGCTTTGCCGATGACACAGCCATATTTTATTCAGAAGAAAACTGGGCCGCGGTAAAACAAAAAAGCAGAAAAAAGACTTGGAAATCATAAAGACTGGTTCGACTATAAAAAACTATCTCTCAACATAGAAAAACATATTTTTTGCCATTCTGTAACTACCATTCCTCTCTACCACACTACAGCCTCCTAACAATTCAGAATCAGCTAAATTAAATCAGTTACATATATAAAATACCTCGGAGTCATGATCGACTCCCATCTAAGATGGAATCACCATATTGACTACATTGTGAAACTGAGATGTGTCTTATATAAGTTTCGACAATTCCAATATATATTTGACTTGAAACAAAAAAAACACTCTATTATAGCCTTGTCCAGAGCCACATAACTTATTGTGTGGTAGGTGGGGTGGGCTACGAAAACTTACCTGAGGCCACTTGAGGTGATACAAAGGAGATTTCTGAAACTCATACTTAACAAAACTTAAGATATGCAACTGAGAACTTGTATAATGAAGCAAAAGTACTCGATATTAGACAACTACATTTCAAAATCTTATTCTAAAACAATTTAAACAAAATAATCACAACCTGGAAGCAAACACATAATTACAAACACGCAATAAAACCAATACATAATACCTTACGCTATCCAATCAATTGGACAACGATCACACGAATTTCTAGGGCCAAAAACATTCAATAGTCTACCCCAAGAAATACAAAAATTAAATTCAATACATAAACAAAAAAAAAATCTCCATGACTACATAACTAAAATGCCTCGTCTGTCTATTCATAAACTGATTGACAACAAATAAAAAGAAGGCCTTCCAAAGCGTTTTTATTCATATTTATTATTTTTTATTCTTATATATTACTGTGTCTATTCGTATTCCTTTTATTATTAGTAACTCTAATGTGATCTGTAAATATATATGTATGCATGTCTATATGTATATATGGCATGACATATGACTAAAACTATATATAAGATTTTATTTTAAGATATATTTTGTAACACTCTGTATTGAACCACGCACAAGGAGATTTCCCTCCTTCTGTGGTAATTTTAATTTATTCAGATTTTATGTGAACATTATCATTCTGTAACCAATCTGTATGATGCTGCTGAATAAAATTTCATTTCATTTCATTTCATATATTTAAGATCTTTATTTGATATAGCAACAGAGGATATAGATATGATTTCATATGCGGATGATATTTTATTGTTCACAAAGGGGAAAAATATTGGAGATATGACGGAAAAAATTAATAAAAATTTGAGATTGATCAATAAATGGATGGAAGAACATGGTTTTGAGTTATCCATAGAAAAATGTGAAACCATCTGGTTTAAAAAGGGAAAGGAACTGAATAATAAGGGGATAATTAAGATAGGAAATAATCAAATTGAGGGGAAAAAAAAGTAAATTACTTGGGAGTGATGATTATCCCAAATTTGAGTTGGGACTTACATATAAGTAACATAACAAATAGAGCAAATAAAGGAATGAAGGTTATAAAGTGTTTCTGTAGAGTGTGGTGGGGAGCGGATCCCAAAAGCATGTTAATGATTTATAATGGGATAATAAAAGCACATCTGGAATATGGGACCATTTTAATAAAACCATCTCCTATGAAAAACATAAATAACATTAATAAAGTACAACATCAAGCTCTGAGGATAATTTCTGGATGTATGAGATCCACTCCGATTAATGCATTGTTGGCTGAAACGGGAGAAATTGATCTTGAGTATAGAAGAAAGATATTAGCTATTAAATTCATAATTAAAAGAATAGACGATAATAATTCACCGATTATAAAAGTAATAGAAAGTTTAAGACAAATAGTTAAAACAGGGAAGGGATATGGCAGAAATAATAATGAGCCTTATTTAGTAGAAGCGTTAGAATATGTTTTACCTTATAAACAATATATATATATATATATATATATATATATATATATATCAAGATGTGTTGAGTCCTTTTTGTAGTTTTGAATATCAAGTGTATATTCATCAACCTAAGGTAATAGATTTAAAGTTGGAAAAGAAGGATTTAGGAAATAAAATAAAATTTCAAAGTGTAATAGAGAAATATATAAATGAGTATAATTTAGTATACACAGATGGATCAAAAAAAGATGGGAAAGTGGGGTTTTCAGTAATGATGAACAATGGGGAATATTCATTCATGTCAAGTTTACATGATATTACAAATATATGTGATGCAGAAATGATAAGCGATACATAAAGGAATGACAGTATGTCTAGAGAAAATTTGGAGAAAAATTTAATATTAACAGATTCAAAAGCGCTTTAGATAAAATAAGGGGAAATAAAAGGGAAGCCAACAGTGATTACATAACTCTTAAAATTAAACAAATGAGTTACTTAGCAGAAATGAATGGGATTGTTTTTGAATTTGCCTGGATACCAGGACATTCTAACATAGTGGGAAACGAGCAAGTTGATATATTAGCAAAAACTGGGACAACATTGGGGATACCCATGGACATTAAAGTGGACAAAAATTCGATTATACCTATAGCAAAAAGTAAAATATTAGGGGAATATTATAAAAAATGGGAAAAAGATATACAAAATAAAGGAAAGACTTATGGGAAAATACATGAAACTTATCCAATTGAAACATGGTATAAAAGATATGCCTTTATGGATAGAAGACACATCACCACGGTTATTAGAATGAAAACAGGACATTGTTTAAATAATCAACATTTATTCCGAATAGGCATGAAAGAAAATCCAAACTGTGAGTGTGGTAGGGAAGAAACTCTAAAACAATACTTTTGAATGTCCCATCAATCAGATAACTCAGTTTGATTTATATAGGGATATAATTAATAAAGGTGTCCCAGCTCCGTTCAATTTACCGGTTATATTGAGACATAATAGTACGAGAATTAGTAATGTAATAATGAAATTCTTGAACTATAATAAAATAAAATTATAATAATAATAGATAGTTAAAAAAAAAAAAAATTGTAGAAAAAATATATACGAAAGTGTAGAAATAATGTAAAACAAAAAAAAAAAAAATGAAAAGGAAATAAAAAAGGGGAAAAAATAAAAAAAAAAAAAAAAATAAAAAACTTATGGAAAAAAAAAATAAAAAAAAAATAATATATTTTTTTTCCAATTCCTAGTGTATTTCTATCCTATCCTGGGTGCTTGTTGTCCGAGGCAGTTTTAGGGTGTGAAATGCTTCGCTGCTGCCCCGAAGCGAGAAGAGTTGTATATCCTTTGTTGTGAACTTGGTATAACTAACCTTTTAGCACAAAAACATATATGAGAAAGAAGAATTAAAAAAAAACGAGAGTAGAAAAGTGGAAGATACATGGGTTACGAAATTATGGAAATCAGACCAAGTAGTAGCCCCACGATATGACCTGGCTGAATGCACCAATAGGGAGCAAGGGCCATAAAATCAGGAAGAAGAAGAAGAATATGCTGGGCAGCCATTATTAGAGAAATGAACGAAACATTCAATAAACATTTATTTGTCGTCAGTACTGCATCAAACATAGTAATTTATTGTTGTGAAAAAGTATTCAAGATACCTAAGAAGCCGTGGCACTATAGGGAAAATTCACATCAGCTACCTTGTAAGGGTAGTTTACACTTTTTCGAAAAACTGCTGACCGAGGGAACAAATATTAGAAAATAAACCTTATAATAAACAATTAAGTCTCATGATTAATATACTTGAAAAATAAAAATAAATTTAATTCCAATATATACATGCAATTAAATAATTTTGGCAGAATCCGCATAGAAAATAATATATATATATATATATATATATATATATATATATATATATATATATATATCAGAATTGACCGGTACATTATTAATGTTCAAAAATTATATGAATGAAATGCAGCTTCAACAAACAATGGTTAATCTTGAAACAGATGGTCTTGTTTCCTTCCACAACTGATTTTTGCCTTAGTTATCTATTTATTTAGCATTGCTAATACAATATCGTTTTATCACAAAGATAGTTTGTATAGATAAAATACAATAGATAAGAGACATAAATAAAACAATAGCAGAAACAATAGCAGAAACTTAGCATCAGAGCATGATATAACATAGTTTTAAAAAGTACAGAGAAATCCCTATACCTAAACAATTCTGAGAACAAGAATAGCCTAGATCGCACCATAGAATGCGAAGTTTAATTAGTGAAATTGATCGTTTAATATATATTGACGGATACTACTTTTGAAAATATTGATATTA
>JAFIRS010006255.1:0-40553 GCA_018342105.1 Gonioctena quinquepunctata | reverse complement strand
GATTTTACCCCCACCATAGTTGGTCCATTACTTCCGGGAGTACACTCATGAAAAATTGGGGAAAATTATGAACTGAGCAAAATCAATTTTTTGGACACTTAGGAAGTTTCTCTCTCTTAACCCCCGAAAAGCTAAAATGGTTTCCCCAAAATGGATCGAGGGCTTTAAAAGAGGGGACCCTCATCCATATTCAAGTTGCAGCGAAAAAAATGAGAAAAGGTCAACTTCGAATGCCCAAAGAGGTCTGACTTTATAATAAATTATTTTTGGGGGAAAATTTCCCAAACCCTTTAAAAAGGATATTGAAAAAAAAAAAATATTGCTATGAACATCATATGGACTGAAGTGTTAAACCCCCCTTTCCCAGTGAGGGAATCAATACCTGGGAAACTTTTTTGTTGTTTTGACCATCGTGTTTTAATTTTGGCCCCAATAAAATAATTAATTAGGACACCAATGCCACCGAGAAAAAAAAATTTTTATGTTTGTAAAAAACAAAAAAATGTTTGTTATCATATAATCATTCGTCATTCAAAATTCATCAAGCTTTGGAACCAGTGTCTTGAGTGCAGACTTCTACCACCCATTGGCTGGATAAAAACCCCGTTTGGATTGGGGTTTGGGTTCTATAGAACCAATACAATGCCGGAAACAAACAACGTCCTTTCTTCTTCCCCCAAAAAAGCCCCACGTCAGTTCTCGTTTTAAAAATCCAAGTGGCGCATATGAATGGAAATAAACATCAACGGAACTTTTATCTATTTCATGGCGCGAAACATGTGCCCCCAATTGGATGTTTTTCCCTAAAAAAAACATTAAAGTTGGTGACAAAGTAGGGGGTGAACCAAACATAAAAATTTTTCCCCCCTTTGGGATTCGGGGAAAAAAATTGTAAAAACCTGCATGAATCCCCATTTGTGAATTTCCCGGGATCTTGGATTGAATATCATTTCAGGATCTACATAAATGGGAAAAGAATCATATTCTTTTTTTTTTTGGGATTTGGCCGGGGTTTTAAAAATAACAAAGAGCCAAAAATTTTTTTATCCCCTAGCCGGAAGGCTCAGTTCATCAAACATTACCTCGCATATTGGATTCGAAATAATCTCTTGATTTCGGGATTGGAAAAAAAAGTTGTCATAGGTGAAGAAAATTTCAAAAAAGAAGGGTTTTTTCTCAAAAACGACAAAACATGAATGAAAAATTTTTTCCCAAAAAAAGATCGTCATTCTCAAATATCATCAAAAGAAAACTTTTCCGGGAAGGTCTTCCCCAAATGTTTGCTGAACGCAAAGACATACATTTAGCGGGGATCTTAATTTTCTAAACTCAATTGGACTCCAATTCGACAATAAAAAAGGTCTCAAGCAAACGGGGAAAAAGGGAAAATTTTAAAACCGTGGTCGATTTTCTCATAAGTCTGCACGAGCATACCTATAAGCCGTATGGATCACCATTTTAAAATTCAGATGAAAATCAATTTCAATCAACAATCAAGATGTAATCTAACTTTCCGACAGTTTCATTTTACTGAGGAAAATTCTTTTAAAAAAGTGAACAAAATATCACCAACAATGCTTTGGCATTCCTCTTCGATGAGATCCGCTATGAAATGGGGGTGGGAGCAAGTTGCCGTTGTTCGAAAACCAGGCATAACATCCACAATGAAGAATATGGTTTCATTTGGTCAATCACACTCTCACATGCTTTTGACAACTGGATGGGGACTTTCCGACACAAAACAACACATCATTGATGCACCCAGTCATTTATTGAATATTTGATGGGTTTTGCCGAGGATTATAAGAAGAGTATTCTGAATGCAAAACAAGAACTGATTTTGATTATAGCTCGTTCATTCAAAATTCATATATTGGAGACGTTGATGCCTCTTTGGAAATTACAAAGATTGAATGGAAAATAAAACATGTTGTGCCCGATGACAAGCAGAAGCTCAAATTATTCAGTAGAATAAATAAGAGTGGTCTGAATTCAAAAATCAAGTTGAAAAACTATCGTATGTGGATCTTTATGAATTACCCCATTGCGTAGCTTCTTCGAACATATGGGCAATAAAACAACCAACACTTTGGAAACACCTCGCTTCATAATTATTGGTTTCAAAGTACCGCAAATCGAAACAGAGCACTGGATGTGACAAAATTCATAAATGCTGACATTAATAACATCCGAGTGTATTTGAACTCTGAAGTCTACCCATATGAGCGTTGGAACCTGGACTTTGATAAAACTATTCTCTTCAGCTTACTATGCATATGGGACTTCCAGCGTAGTTATTATGACAAAGATATGAGTGAGCCTCTTATGGACCTTGAAGCATTTCAACAGAATCCCTGTTCATCATTGATTGTTTACATCAACCAGATGCTACAAAATCATCTACAGTGGATATCAAGCTGGAGTTCGAAACAAGAAAAAATAAATTTCAGCCAACACCAAAGTCTATGCACTCATTATACACGATACCTTCTTGACTTACAATGCATTGGATGGCTCTGTTCGTAATTCACTTTGAAATGTTCAATATTTTATTTTTGTACTATATCTGAATATTTTTTAAGTATATCAATAATGTTTATGTGTAATGAAAATAAATAAACAAGATTTTGTAAATATATGTTTTATTTCATATCAAATATCTACATGATCATATTCATCATCATATTCATCATATAGTTGATATTTCTCGATGATGTCATCAGGTAGGAATGGTAAAGGGTGTGGAGAAATCCTTCCAGATCAATTTGATCATTTCTTCACAGAATTTTACAAGTTTAAGGCTCCTTGGTTGAATTCCTCACAAAGTATTGTACCCTTGACGTACTTCTCGGATAAATGTGCACATCTTTGGATTTCATCTTCATCAAACAAACATTCAAATCATAGACTGTAGCATGGAGGACATCTTGACTCAAGCATTCAAGTAGAGTTCAATCTCGATGGCTGTATTGATGTCCGGCTTCCGTCAACATTGACTCAGTGAATGCATCCACATATTGAAAACTAAGAGAAAAAAGAATTGTTAATATATTCATTGATATTCAAATAATTTTACTTACATCAGAAAATGTGATGCTCCAAATATAGGTACTTCTACACTAAATGTTATTTTTAATGGAAATATCTATATTCAACTTATAAAATCATATATCCTAACTATTAACATATAAACAATATTATCATTTAATGTAGTTGAATTCTACTAGAGGACGAGTTCTCAAACTCCTGCTACTTGTGGACTCTGACCCGAAATATGTTATTGTATATTTGAAATCTAAGAAGCATTTATGCAACTGACATCGTCACCATTAGATTCATCAGAAATACTTTTGACATCACATGAGTTTGAATAAAGTATCATTATCATCACGTAATGTCATTAGAATAGATCTCCATATCGGGTTATACAAATCATCATACCAAATATGTTGAACTTTACCGATGGTAATGATGATATTGGTCTTTTGTTCAAAAGCTCCCACCCTCTTTTCAATTATTGAAGGAATTGATTCTCTTCAAATCTACAACTTTTGGAAGAAAGACATGAAGTAAGACTGTATGAAAAAATATAGATTATTTCACCTTATAAGAAATACACTCACTGAATTGAGAAACTTCTCGTACTCTGTATTCACTCTGATGATATTATCTAACATCTGATTTCTCATCAACGACTCCACATTTTATAAGAGACATCCCACTCCATTTCCAGTAGATGGGACTGTAGAAGGTCATTACGCATGAGCATCAACACACTCATCAATACTCTGCAGTTCACTCTAGCTCTCTCACGGATGAGATGCCCTCCTCGCTTGGAGTGCAGGATTCATGAAGGTCATGACTCACACAGATATGTATGCCTACACCACAACATTAGTCAAGGTCAAACAAACATCGAGATCAAATCTTTTGGTTGCCAGAACAAATCCAACATCAAAACTCAAGGTCAAATCCTCAAAGTCAAAACTTAATGTTATGAATCTCAAGGTCATATTCAAGGTCAGTCGAGATCTCAAAGTCGATAGGCCAATATCAAAACTCGATGACAAATCTCAAAGTCAAATCTCAAGGTCAAACACACACACACTGCACACCTGCAACTATTCAAGGTCACACGTGACGTCATAGTGGGGGGAGACCCAGAACCGGCTTAAATCTCCTACTCATGTGTACGACTGTGTAATGCACCTCTGTTCAAGTATTGTCTCATATTGACGTGCAAATAATATATCTGTCGGATATCTAATACTTTCGCTCCGGCAAAAGTTGATCAGTAGGTTACCTATGGTGTTTGTTCAATAGTAATTTCAAAAATTCATTTTGCAAAACCTGTGTTGCATTATAGTGTGCTTTCGAAACACCTCCACAACCTATGATTCCATAACTCAAATGTGATTCCACCAAGCTCTGATAAACTATTATTCTTTCTTTATTCAGAATTTAGCAATTTGTTTTTATCTATATAAAATATTCCTTAATATTTTTTGTTAAGGTAGCCCACATGAGTTTTCCATCTGAAAGTACGATCCAACATTATTCCCAATTATTTAATTTCATTTGCTGGTATTATTGTGAAAGAATTTTGTATGGTTATATCATAGTTTGGAAGAGCTGTCTCAAGGCTACCTAATGGTAAGTGAACCGTTTTTTTTTTTCAAATTCACCGATAATAATCTGTAGTCCAGCCAGATTTTAGTTTGCGCAAAATCTCTTTAGATTTTCAAATTGTACCAGTATGTGTCCTTACGAGTTACAATGCAAAACAACAACGAAAAATAATTAGAAAAAATTGCAGTTTTCAATTCTTTCAGATAGGTATTTCAAATTCCGCATATGGACCTAAAATCAAATCGTTAACAACTTTTTCAAATATTTTCTACAATTCGAAACAACCACGTTTTACCCATCTGTAATGTATTTTTTTCAAAATTGCCATATTGGAGTCACGTCATATGTTAAAATCGGTTTTTGGGTTTCCTAAAGCAGAAACGATTTTCCATATGTGGAAACCTTATGGCCTACCTGTATATGGTGATGATGACGATGAAATCCACCCAAAATCGCAAACGATACAGTTTTCTGAAGTTGTATAGAGGATGTACATTATGACTTTGAATTATAACAGACGCTTATGTCAAACTCCTCCAACCATTTTGTTGAAAATATACTGATCACTGCAAAGTTTAATTTCAATAGTTGATGAGAAGTATTACAGACATTTGAATGTCAGTTTCATTCTGCTATTACAGAGTTTTCACCCAAACTTTGTATCTGAATATGGCATTCAGCAGCGGAGTTTCAACAAATAATTTGAGTTCGATTTCTATGTTGGAAAATCAAGTGGGTATTACCCATGGTATATACGTATTATCCGTATATCACTTAAGAAATATTTGGGAATGAATAATAATAATACGTCTAATGAATCGCTGGCATGTTTTTACATATGTGTATTCCAAGGCGCTCAATTTGCTGAAGGAGGATTTTTTGGCAAATTTAGACTTTCCGTCCAATAGGCATAAATAGGTTATATTACCTTGATATTTTTTATTTTGAAAGCTTTTATTTATCTTGCTTCGTTCGTATGTCATTCTGTCATTCGTTCTGTCATTCTTTCCGGTTCAAAATTTGTCATCCATTTTTGGAGCACTTGCCGACATCCGATTGAGCTGAAATTTGGCAGGTGTTCATAATTTCGGTGAAAATGAATATGATATTTTTGTTAGATAAAAAACAAAATGGTAGCCTCAGGATGGCGAACGATTCAAAGATGGTATGTAGGAGTTTTGGGACAGGATTGTGATTTTGTCAAAGGAATTCAAGATGGCGGTTCAATTGGCTGACAAGTTTCGTGATTATGGTCCGATTCGATTCCAAAATTGGTATGTGGGGGCTTTTCGGGGTCGAAGATTATGAATTTTGTCAAAATTTATGAATTAAAAATGATGGAAAAGTTTGTAATTATGGCCGATTCGATTCAAAATGTGGTATGTCGGGTTTTGGGGTCGGAGATCATATGAATTTAGTCAAAATTCATAAATTGAAGCTAGCAACCTCAATATGGCGGATGAAGTTATTCTTTATATGGTTTC
The DNA here is from genome assembly GCA_018342105.1 of Gonioctena quinquepunctata. Taxonomy (NCBI): domain Eukaryota; kingdom Metazoa; phylum Arthropoda; class Insecta; order Coleoptera; family Chrysomelidae; genus Gonioctena; species Gonioctena quinquepunctata. The sequence continues at coordinate 34,440 of JAFIRS010006255.1, read as the reverse complement.
CTCATTGAAGTAATACATAGCTCAGAACTTACAGGAAAAAAAAAAGGCCTCATAATAACGATGCATCAATGAAAATACATAGATTAATGCGTACTAAAGTGCTAAAAGGAATAAATTAAATAATCAATGAAAAAAACTTTTCAAAGAGGTTTAAAGGGTTTATTCAAATGAACTAAAAGTTAAAATAATGGCTTTGTAGTGTGACGTAAAGTTATTTCGTGAGTTATAGATTCAAAGCTTGTCGCTTTGTATTCGAACTAGAAAACTTTGCACGACAAGGTTTTGAATTTATAATACAGTATACCTAGATCATCATCAAAGCAACAATTTACTTTTAGTGCATTTGAATAAAGCTAATCTTTAAAAGTTTTTCTTATTCGATATTTTATTGACAGTTCAGTAAACCTAAAGCTGACTATAAAGGATAAAAACATTGTAGATTGGCGAAGACTTATGTTTCACATGTGCCTCAACTCATCTCAAGTTCATTTGTAGAACTCTGCAGTTGATAATAAGGTGAAATTAATTAAAGATTGAATATCGAATTTAACTTGCTATTCTAATTTATTGTGCTGATTTTGATAAGTGAACTCCCAAAACTAATTTGAAGTTTAAAAAAGTGTGATCTACATCTACAACATCTACAATGGTTTCAACTTTCGAGAGCAGCATATTTTCACTGGATCAAAATATTCGCTTTGTAAGGTTATTTGGCTTGCATTCAACTTGAATATCAATGTTAGCGGAGTAAAGTTGAGTTGTGTTCCATCTTTTCAATCGACTACGCCGAAGCAAAAACGAGGGTTATGATTTTGACCGGAATGTATGTATGTGGGTATGTATGTATGTTCATCTGTTCCCTCATAACTTCTAAACTATTCATCATAATTTGACGAATATAGTATCGTTGGAAGCGTCGTGATCGTCCGCTGGTTAAATGCTATATGACGTTATATTAAATTCAATATGACGCCCTCCAGAGGACATAGAGTCATGAACTAAAAAAATATTGATGGTGCCGTGTTGGGTATTAAATGAAAGGGTATAATTAGCATGTTTTGGAATATTGTTTGTATTGGAAATTTCTAGTAACACATATATCCTTCAGGACTAGTAGCACGTCTTTTTATATGCTGTAACTGTTATCATTTATATGCTGTTATCATTTATATGTCGCATTGAATAATGTACTTTTTATTTCCCTCTGGAGACATAGGCAACGTCGCATATCAATAAACTTACAAAATCCACGAAATTTAGATGAACATAACACAATCACCATCTTGTTTAATTTTTGACAAATATTGTGTAGAATTATATGAAAAGTAATCGCAGTATTTTCATGAGTTGAATCGAAAATTAAGTGATTTTAATATTACTAAAACTTTAAATGACGGTGCAGTTACTATTTAAGAGGAAAAAATATGTTGCTTATATCAGTTCACGATTCCCAAAAGTGACATTTCATAACCTCTCTTTATGGACCATCAAAGGCCCATATTTTCAAAAATGATTGTTTCCGCCACAAATTTCCAATTGATCTAGTGTTTTTATCCTGTTTTGAACCGCCTGTGAAAATTTAGTGACAATACCGGGTGATCTCATATTGATCTCATATTCTTGACTTGACCACTAGGAGAACAAAGCACCCCACTTAGGCCACAACGCTCACAATTTTAATTCAACCAATTATTAATTTCATATGCTCAATTTTTATCAATTTCAAATTCCATTTGAAATCACACACAACTCAAGCGTGCTATTCAAGTTTATCGCAATCTAATCTGAAGTAAAGAAGGATACACAATCTAACCCGATTTCGCCCAATCTTCCTATCTTGACTTGATTGAAATCTTATCACTGTTTCACCTGAAATAGTGAAAATTAGGAGCCTATTTACCTACCAGTGTTTTATTGTCCACACTCATGAGACACGGAGCAAATACAACCAACTGAATGAATGGTGTCATATCGATTCATCATATCATCAAAGTTGATCAGGAGAGCAAATGAGAGAAAATTATATGAGAGCAAATGATCTGACACCAAATTATCTGGGTGAGAATGATATGAGAGCATTTTCTCTGCTGCAATATTATGGAAGCAAATTGTTGAAGAGGAAATTTTCCCATAGTGAATGGCCCCTAACAATGAGACAGATTCAACAATCAGAGTTACAAGGAGAACATAGAAAAAAATCTCAATTCTTCTAAAGTTTTTTTTTGAAAGTAATAATAACCATTTGTGAGTTATCGAAATATTCGTAGGAAGAGATTAATTCCACGCAGAAAAAAAGGTCCAGTGAAATATTTTTACGAATGACAATTGGAAAAATCAATGAAAATCCTTTGCAGAAATATACCGAGCACTCCACGGGAATCATTTGCCGATATATCAAAATGTTGTTTGTTAGGACTAACCATGGTCCCTAACACTAGTGAAGCCGCACTAGATGCGGACACAATAATGTTACGTTATTGGAGTTGTTTTCAGTGTCGTTCTTCATAATTTTGTCCAACATGCAATGGTAGGTTATTTTTATCTTAACTTTTGCCGCTTGTAATTGTAACATTCCACTTACTTTTTAGATCTGCTTGTGAACTCTTCCATTTTACTGATGATGAATGATCAATCATTCGAAACATGTCCAGTTCTTAATGTTAATCTCCTTGCCACATTGGTATTAAAATAATTTTAGAGTTAGACTATATGATTTCTCACCTAGATAGTAATATCACCTCCACTGTATGAGATGGATCGCCGCCGTTGGATTATCCTTCTTTGTAACAATATGTCAAAACCTGCGCTAACAAAAATAATCCATGCACATATTGAATATATACAAGATAGTTTGGAAAAATCTTTGTTGATATAGACAATTATTGGTACTCTGCACTCAAATAAAGATGTACACTGAATAAACCATTTTCTTGAGTGCTGCATATTTTCAAACCCATGTTGATACTCAACCCACATCCTCATCTCGATTTTTCTACCGTATGTCAAGTTCCGTTGTGTTGACACTCGCACCCCCTTTCGAAACACGACACATGATACTTTACGCAACATAATGGTTTACTAGCAAAACTACCGAAATCCGATATCAAACATAACCTGCTTCCCATATCAGTTCAAACTTCTGAAGGGATTCGTTCAGCTTTAATGAAATATTTCATCAAATTACCGTGAAGCTCACACCATCCCGAATACGGAGATACATGCTCCTGAGATACATTAAAGGCATTGTTTGAAGATGAACTGGGGAAGCAACAACATCAAGAACCGATAAATTCGAAGGTTGTAGATTTTGTTGAGTTTGTGAGTTGAGTTCGGAAGGATTTCAGTGTGAAAGAAAATATGAGTATATGCCGTCCAGTGAAATAGTTTGAATATAATTGGAATGTGTTGTGATTTCGTATTTTAGATGAATTCGCTTCATCTAAATGAATAGAATCATTGATCTACAAAACATCTACCACAATGACATTTCATTGAGACGAAAATGACTCATTACGAATTATCATCACAAAATCAACTATTTGTGTTATGTATACCAGACATGTATATGGCATTATCAATCATCTAGGTAGACCACAGATATTCCTTAGACCGATAGAGATATTTTAGAAGTGGATCGAGACCAAAAAATATATTTTCGTGCAATCGCACGCGAAGTGAGTATTTCGCGTTCTCAACACAGTCCGCGAAATTCAATTTCGCGGTCGTTACCCATAGCAACGGCCGCCAAACCAAATGTCACTTCCAAATTTGACATTTCTAAAATACGACAATGACAAGGATTATTTTTTATTGAATATAGCATTCATTTTTTAATTAACAACAAATACATACTTATATCATTTTTCAAGTATTGAAACGGAAAGCGCCGAGTTAACAATACTGTCTAGCTCTGGAGGAGTGCAAGATACTAGAATATCACTATCAGTATCAGACTTATTTGCGTTTTTTCAGGAACTGTAAATAGTATATTAAAGTATAAGTGGATAAAAAGGGCTTTAAAACACGCGCGATTTTTCGAGCACGACGGCGCAGCCGGAGTGCTCGAAATAGAGCAAGTGTTTTCAAGACCAGTTATCCACGAATACTTTACGTAATTTTTTTCTATTGGTGCACTTTGAAATCATATATACTGGTATTATTACTACAAAAAATAGAAATAAGAACTAATAATGCAAGAAGGCTGAATTCGTGATGTGACATCAGTATACCTTTCGTTGTCATGGAAATGAGAAAAACATTTATTTGCAATTTGTTACCAAAGATCAATATTTGTTGTCACCAGAGCTCGAAAATGAATGATTCTAATATCGATTTTTTGAATAGTGAGGCAGAATCGCGGTTAATACCGCGAAAATCCAGTGATATATATAAAAAAGAATATGAAAAGTTCATCAAATGGATGGAGGAGCACATATAAATGAACCAATTGTGAGTAATATTTTATTTGACGTTACAAGGTACTCCTGTCAGATCAATAATCAAAAATTTGTCATTTAGACTTCACGTTTCTCGATTTGTTGATGTTGTCATGGTTACCTTTAAAAAACTCGCGTTTTTTAAAGTTCGATTTAAACACGCTGAGGCGTGCTTTAAATGGGTAAAAAGGGGCACCAATAAAAAAAAAAAATTATATATAATCAAACATATCATTTCCATAGCAACGCTGTGACTATGTTAATTCAATGGAATTGCTGTTGACTTTGAAGCGGTAATATGCAATTATCTATTCAACTGATTACGACGATTGCACGTAAAATAGGTGTATGCCATGAACGCGAAACTTTTTAGCGACCTCAAGATTATCCTGCCTTGGCCACAAGCGGCCTCGCCGATAACTTTTCTTTCGGTACGCTGAAAAGGTACTTCGCGGCCTTGGCCTACAAATAACTATTATATTGTCGTGAAATAGATATTTGTATGCCAAGGCCACGAAATAGCTATTTTTCATGCAATCGTCTATATTATTGAACTAGATAATTGCAAATTAGTATATTATTGCTTTAAAATCAACAGCAATCCAATTCAATGAGTGAAGTCACAGCGTTGCTATGAAAATGACATGATAGAATATAAAATAGTAAATTATTCAACGAGCGAGAAATGTGGCCACTACTCGTGAGAATGAAGTTTGTCGACGCGAGCCGAAGGCGAGCGTCGTGAATCATTGGAGCGAGTAATGACCACATTTCTCGCTCGTTGGATAATATACTATTCTCGCGAGCAGAATAATATACTTATTCTGTGACTTATATCAGATCTATTTGAAAATAAGATTCACTTGTGAAGGAAATCCTGAAAGAGTGTAATTAAGTTAATTGCATAATAGGAAGTTTTTATTGAATGAAAAAATCTATAATTATATTTCGAAAAATTTCATAACATAAACAAAATCATTTTTTGTTAATGAAATTAATAGTAAAATTGGAACAGTTGGAAATCATAACTGAAGGTATTCAGGATTCTTTATCCAAATTCACATTTCCATTTCTCATTTCTGAAGTGCTATGTACAATAAATGTTTGTGAGATGTTGCTGGTACTGGTAGACGGTTTCATTGAACCCAAGATTTTTTCTGCAGTATTCATTTTATTTTACATCAAATCATCTATGTATCCTTCCTCCACAGATGTTGACTTTCACCCTCCTTGCCTCTTCAAAGAAGTGATGTCTCCTTCCGCATCTACTAGCAGGGTGGCAGATGATCTACGGAAGGTATGCCCAGTATATAGTTCTGGATTTGGAAGTTTCATAAATGTTGCGATTTGTTTCCCTTGGCTCCGAATTTATTTATTCCAATTCTTTGTTTGGTGCATTTACCTTTCTGATTAAAAAAAAATGAATCTGTTGATATATTAGCGTGATATATTTAATACAAATATGGCGAGAAGGCTCAGTTATGGTGAACTTCCGAACAATTTAAGTGTTTGATATGGTGACTAATATAGCCGATCCAAGATCTTCCATGTCCCCTATTTTCATAGAGTGCATTCCATTCGCACGACAGGCTCCCATGATTCCCATGATCAGAGCAACCTAAAATAAATATTAATAAAAAATATTTCAAATTTTCGTTATTTCATTCAATTTCAAACAGTTTGATAATTGTCAATTCAGTGGTTGGAAAAAAAACCAAACGGCGACGGCGTGATTCGAACTCACGATCACTGGATTGAAATTTCAGAGCTTAAGCTATGTGCTACCGAGGTGCTTGCAGATTAAAGTGATATGAAGCTATTCAAGCTGCTAACTAGTTTCTCTCATTTTGATAAGTGAACTTTTAGAAAAATATCAATTTATTACCTTTGTCGCAAGATATATTCCGTCAGGTGCTTTGTTTATGAATGAATTTTTTTCATCTGGGGTGAATGTTTGAGCCTTTCTCGGTATATATCAGATTTGCGTTTCAAAAACGCACGTAATTTTGAATAATGTTCTATGTTGACGTCATGGTTGATTAGAATGGCACTTCTTAACATTGAATATTGTGTCCAAAGCGAGGACGATTTATATTTTTCAGCTAATTGGGAAAAAAATGCTAGAAGTGCATTTTCCGAAAACGAATTCACATTATTTTCCTTCCGCCAATCCATGAAATGAACTAACTATCATCCAGTTCAATATGTCATTTGAATCTAACCTAAAAATAAGAAAAAAACGAAAAAAAAATCTAATGACGCTCTTTGAATTTACAACACTTTCTTGCGCTTAGGCTCACAGTGGCGTATCAAGAAATAGTTCACAGAATGGGGAGTTTCAGCAACAGACAACTAGAACACATCAACAGTAGAGGGAGATGTGGTAAGGCCCAGAGTTAGCTATGGAAGAAGATGAAATAGAAACAATTTCATCTATGCTATTATCGTTCGGTACAAGTATTACAACCCCAAAATCATCTTTCTAAAGGTGATTATCATGAATGGCTAAATCAAAATTATAGTATTCGACGAAAACTCAAAGAACACACCGAATGAAAGAGACAATTTTCATAATATACTGAATATATTCGAACAATCCTCAAATTATAAAGTAGAATTTTCAGTTTATGGGTGTAAGGGTGATGAACCTGTCAAGTGGAGCTTTACGAATGTTATTCAAATGAGGTAAATGTTTCTTTTTCTATTTATTTACAATGCATCAACAACATTCATGTTGGACAAGCCAATGCGCAGTACGAAATGAATTTCAATATGTATTCTACAAACATTATGGGGACACATACAAGATAGAAATGGTCAGTACAAGTGAACATGGAGTGTAGTGTTCGAGAGTGTCATGGTGAAGCCCGATCATTTTCAATAGAGCTAATGAACTGAACAAGCGAGATAGATCCATGGTAACCAAGAATTCTTGATTCGAATTGAATGTAGTAGAAACTGGATTCTGACGTTATGGAAATAACATCATTTACGTCAGACATTCAACAATAAATAAGCATTTGAGTGGGTGGTTGTTTCTCAAATGATGATTTCAATTACAATCATTCGATTTTTTTGTGGTGAATTGAAATAATAATCGGCACATCTTGCACTCACACCACTTCATAAGATCGTAGCATTTATGGTTTTTAGTTCTTGGATCCTGACTGAAAATTTATAACACCTCCAAATACCTATTTTGAATGGTTGGGAAGAATATATATCTTGGATTTTACAAGGAGTTCACAATATTATTGGTTAAAGCTTATTTGCTATAGAAAAATATTCATTCTTGATACGTTGACAAAATGAAAGATTACCTTCATACTGAATGTACTTCATGATAATGAGTACATATTCCGAAAAATTTACTCAATGGATAGTAACATAGTCGAATAGGTCAACATAATAATAATAATGTGTCTTTATTTTCGTAGTTTACAATCAATCAGTTTCGACCATTTAATGTGGGAGGCGATGTTCAGCAAAGCTGCTTTCCCACATAATCCCCCACTTACCTTCAATTTATTTCACATATTTTTGTAATTTAATAGAAAAAACAGGAGAAATAAAAAAAATACCAATAATAATCAAAATGACAACCATTAGTCAACATAATATGAAATACCATGAGAATATGATTAATGTGGGTTTTGACTTGTTTTTTGAAAATAGCTATGGAGGTGAAGAAAGATTCGCTGATGAGTAGTTCAGAAAACAGGCCAAATCCCCTATAAAGAGAACGAATATTGAAATGACTGAAACTAAAAAACAATGTTTGTCGAGAATATTTCATATTATAGGTAATGAGAGTGCATTAGCTCCAGTGAAAGATTGCACCTTATTAGATAATGTTATAATGAAACTCAAATCAAACACAATCTATTTACCTGATTGGATTTTCAAATAAATGAAACACTTTTTACCTTAAGCGATTCATATTTATGACCACCACCGGGGGGTCTGGGGGGCGAGTGTCCATGCGGTGGAGGTAGTGGCTAACCCATCCTATGTTTAAGCGCAGTAATCGGGGTATATCACTAATCGGACCAGAACCATTCTGTGGACTGGAAGGATCCTACTTCCGAGAAAATTTCGAAAAAAGGAGGAGGTGTTGAGAAAAATAGAATGGAAATGACTGAGACAAGCCATGGATCTTCACGGTACCTTCAATCAAAAAAAGATCCAAAGCACTTGTTGACCTCAGCAAGAAAAGCTCAAAGTCCATAACGGGATTTCTAACGGGGCATTGCAGATTCGGAGACTTGAGGAAGCTAGGCCTAGTAGAAAACAGCAGGTTCTGAAGAGAAAAACCAGGAACACCCGATCACATCCTGATGGGGCTTGATGCTGTACGCCACAAAAGATGGTGAAACGTGGGATCACATCAGCCAAACCATAGGAGAAATATAACATATAGAACTCCTCGAAATTATCAAACTCCTCAAGGATAACATGCTCCAGGGGCTGCTCTGAACCAGGAATCCCTGGAAGAGCAGAAGAAGTGGGTCACGAGTGTGTATGTGATTATATCTGTGTATGTATGTACTGAACATAATTTCAATAGTTTTTTGTTCATAAAAACGATGCAATGAATACATATATTGTACCAGGCGCGGACCCGTTTTTTTGTGGTTGTCTGTGTTTATCCAGCACTTGATGTGTTCACTTTTTTTTGTGCATCGTAATATATTTTTTTCTAAATGTTATAAAACCAAGTAATATATCACACACAAGCTATTAAATGAAGCATTTATTTAAAATTTTCATGTTCTGTTTTTGATGTCTCATTCTATTGTATTTGGAAAATTTACGAAATAAAATCATTATTATCATTGATAGATCTAACCAGATAGTTGCGCTTACGTGAACACCCACTACCACCGATAGAAATACCAATCACATTTGGTAAATTTGTTGAATGGTGTTCCCACATTAGTCATATTCGCGAATTCATCTGATCCTCTATTACCCCAAGACAGACATCACCCTGATTATAAAAAGAATATCGCGCATAATCTGAAAAAAAAACTTTGCCAACTCTTACAATAATGGGTACAACTTCAGAAGAGCATATTCTCTCAGTATGTTTGATATCCCAGCTAATATCGACTGGACATTTCTTGAAGCTTACGATAGATCAAATGATGCTTGTAATCATTTTTAGGAAAAAAAACATATTGAATCAATGTGTATCACTTCAAAATGATAAAGTCGAGCATAAATATCAGCCGTGGTTTGATAGGGACATTATTCAAAATACTGGCGCTCATTCTAAAACAGCAGGGACATTGTTGCCGGGATGAACTTAGTTGCCTGATGGCAGAGATCAAGTCCGACTCGTACAAATTTTTTTATATATGTATGTATAATATTTGAAATGACATATAAGGCAACATAAATGAATTTTGGGCATATATAAACAGGAAAAAAGGATCTACTGGCATATCTGACAGAGTGTACTACGGAATACAATCTCTATACAATTCTCTGGCTCTCAAAACGATATCAGTGATGGCGATCCGCATTCACAAATCTTGAGCATCGAAGAAAATGAAGTGTCGGCAGTCTTGAAGCAGCCAAAGCCAAAAATGACAATGAGTCCCCACACCATCCCTGCACTGATTGTCAAAGATTGTGCTTGTGTCCTGGCCGGTCCGCTAACAATATTGACGAATATCTGCATCAAAACTAGTACCATCCCTGATCTATGAAAATTGTCGTTCGACCAATTCATAAAAAGGGGATAAATTTGATGTTCAAAATTTCAGACCCTCATCAATTACATGTAATTTCGATAAAATGTTTGAAATCCTCCTCTACAACGGGTAATGTCCTCATCTGAGATATTAAATATCACCAAGTCAACAGGGTTTCATGAAAGGTCGCTCGACTACCACCAACCTCTCCAACATCACTCAATATAGTGCAGAGACTATTGTAGTAGATGCCAAACCAATGTCATTTATACGGATTTTTTTAAAGCGTTCGAGAAGCATGATCACGGAATACTGCTCCCAAAATTGCACAGGTTTGGATTTTATCTGACCCTCATTGAACCATTTTGTGTCATATTTCACTGACAAACGTCAGTATACAGTGCTAGTCAAAAGTCCCCTCCCCCCCTCGTATCTTTTGAACGGGTATACTTATAATAATGAAATTTGGAGGGTGGAAATAAACGGATGTAGGCTTCTCAACTGGTCATAAAAGGTGACGCAATAGTCATAAATGACGTCACAAGGCCACTGTGACCAATAATTTTAAATGGGACCCTATGGCAAGTGACAGCTCGTTTGAAAGGTATTGACAATACCTATTCAGTCATACCAATTTTGTTTGGGTTTCGGCTGATTTTGATTGATAAATTGAAGAAATACGAAAATTATAGTTTCGCATTTAATTAATAAAGATTTTAAAGTACGCCTCTGGTTAATTGTCAAAAAGGTTGACGTATTTGAATTCTCTACTTGTCAAAAGTGTTTATACCTTGAAAATTTACCTAAGCTATTGTTTAACGAGACGTTTAAGTGTTTACATAGGCAAAATGGTACGTACTGTAGTCGACAAAGTAGCAGCTATCTTAATAATTGGTGAATGTAGAAACAATTTCCATGCAGCGGAACGACTGTTCAATGAGAGGTACCCCGATCGCCCTATATCGAGGGTTTATTTGAGGGAGCTTCTTCGGAAGTTTGAAGCACCAGGTAGTGTTCAAGATGCCAAACGATCTGGTCGACCAACAATTAGTGATGACAAAAAAATTGACATAATTGGAGAAATGGTAGTAAACCCTACTTCTTCCACAGCCCAAGTTGCGTCTATCTGTGAAGTCAGTCAAAGGACAGTACATAGGGTGTTGTCTAAAAACAAATTTCATCAATACAAATTAAAAATGGTGCACCAACTTTCAGATGATGACCCCGACCGAAGACTAGAATTCTGTGAAACTATGTCCAATAAAATGAACCAACAACCAGGCTACATACAGACAATTTGTTTTAGTGACGAAAGTACTTTCTTTCTCAATGGAAATGTTAACACTCAAAATGTGAGGTATTGGGTGACGCAAATCCTCACATCTTTCGTGAAAAACATACTCAATTTCAGAAAAGTAAATGTTTGGGCAGGTATTTTGGGAAACCACATAGTTGGGCCTCTTTTCTCAATGCTAACTTAACCGGTGAATTGTATCTGGAGATGTTACAAAATGATATTGAGTCGTTAATTCTTGAAATTCTAGAAGATAATCCAGATGAATTCGACAACTTGGAAATAACGTTTCAACAAGATGGTGCTCCTGCACACTATTACGGTGCAGTAAGACGTTACCTAGATGAAGAATATCGTTGTAGATGGATTGGACGACGAGGTTCGATCGAATGGCCAGCTCGGTCACCGGACCTTACACCATTAGATTTTTTCTATGGGGTACTTGAAATCTAAGGTTTACGCTACAGCACCTGACAGTATTGCCATTCTGAAACAACGAATTGTTGAAGAATGTAGGGCAATTTCCGCTGACACACTGGGACGAGTACGACAAGAGTTTAGCAATAGGATGCATTACTGCCAGGAAGTAGATGGAGCACATTTTGAACACTTATTATAAGAACTGGTTCTTAAATCTTTATTAATTAAATGCGAAACTATAATTTTCATATTTCTTCAATTTATCAATCAAAATCAGCCGAAACCCAAACAACATTGGTATGACTGAATAGGTATTTTCAATACCTTTCAAACGAGCTGTCACTTGCCATAGGGTCCCATTTAAAATTATTGGTCACAGTGGCCTTGTGACGTCATTTATGACTATTGCGTCACCTGTTATGACCAGTTGAGAAGCCTACATCCGTTTATTTCCACCCTCCAAATTTCATTATTATAAGTATACCCGTTCAAAAGATACGAGGGGGGGAGGGGACTTTTGACTAGCACTGTATATCATATTCAATGAATTCAAATCTGTAGAATATACAGCTACTTTGGGTGTCCCTCAAGACAGCAACCATTGTCCTCCTCTCTTCAATGTTTAACTAAAAGACATAATTTACGCTGATGACCCAAAATCATTTTGTAAGATTGATGACTGCCTACAACTGTCCCTTTATCTGGAACACATTGAGCAATGCTACAATGAGCTCCCTCTGAAAGCAAGTGAATGTTATGTTACGACATCGGCCACATACACCGATCTAAGTGTTACGTTCGAGACAAAATTGTCCTCTGCCCCTCATATTGAAGCCACTTTCGATAGTGCGAACAGGATGTGTGGTTACACTGCGCGAACCTTGAGATATTTCTCTGACCCATCCACATCTAAGACGTTATAATATGCCTTCGTCAGATCAAAATTAGAATACTCATATATTCTCAGAAATACATCAGTCGTAAAGAGACACTCGGGTCACTCCAACCATGTCTAGAGATTTGTGTCGAACAGGTTACCAAACGTTCTGGCAAATATAAAATTTCATGTAATATTCAGGTCAGATGGAACAATATTTGGGCAAATACGGAATTGATTCGGAAGTCGAGAAAAGGTTTAGGATTCCGATGTGCCGAATACAATTGCCAAGTCTTACAATATGACGTCTACGCATTCGTCTAAATTTCAAAGTTCATTCAATTTCTCTAGTGTGCTAATGCACTTTTGATTTTCATGTTAATTTCAATTCCATTAAATACGCATATAATTGGATTTGGGGCTACATCAACGATATTTCATCCAATTGCATTCATAAGGGCGTGCTTCATCATCGCCCAGTCACAAGAGTCTTGAGATGAATTCAATTTTCTCTCACCACCAATGCATGATTCTGCATCATTCGAACTGAATTCATAAAATAAACTAGCCCCAACTGAAAGCAACCGTAGGTCACTATCCCACTAATGGAATTAAGTACACAACATCACGTGGCAAAATGCCATATTTTACTTCTATTGACGGTGTATGGAGTTATTAGATTATGAATTGATCATATTAGTGAAGCAGTGCGGTTGGGTTGGTCACACTATTCTATACGGCCATTTATATAGCGCCGCCTGTCCCTAGAGGAAAGTCTTGTGCGGGCGTAAATTATATTGAAACTTTATGCAATTTGAGTGTAATTGAATTTATGATCAGCAGATCGATCTTGTTTGAATGGCAAAACTCATATTCGGTTAGTGCTATCTGAACATTGGAATAGGGACCGATTCATTCTTGTGAATTACAGAATTTTGGATAGCTTTTTATGTTATTTGGATTTTCTCCAACTCTGTGAGCTTTATTGATCAAGTAAAGGATTATTTCAAGCTCATTTTCTCAGGTGTGGTTTTTGATCCATTTGATCCTTTCTACCACTTCTAAATATGAGGGGATTCTGGATTTATGACGCCAAATTCGAAAAAAGTATACACGGCGAGAGTCTGGAAGTTTGTCCAGACTCTTCTGGTCTGTCCACTGTCTCCCTGATATTAAATTCATGGATTTTCAGATTGAAATATATAAGTATGCCAAGATTTTATAGGAAGAAAACCGAGAGGGAATTCGACCCGAATGCTCTCAAGTAAGCAGTGCTTACGTGACACGAAGCAACATGAGCATAAGGAATGCTAAAAAAATCAAATAACGGAAAACAGACTTTGCAAGTACCTAAAGAAGGCACAGGATAATGGATTCGATAACGGGGAGTTCAGAATTAATTTCCATGAAGCACAAATCTTTTCTGCTGATATGAAAACTGACCTGGAAATCTATTTGTTGAGGTGTTTATGGACTAATGCCTAATATAGTGAGATGGCTAGCTTATAAATATACGGCAAAATTATTTGACGGTTCCTGCAAAATAGGTGGGAGATAAAAGCGCTACCGAAGATTTGTTTTCGGGCTTTATGTATCCATATTGAGAATTGTCTGTCAGAAAGCCAGAGGCTACAAGTCTCTAGAATGACAAGGTTCAATAAAACGACCGTCACAGTTTTCCAGAATAAATTAGAGCTGGAATGGCCAACCACACCTGCTGACTGTCATCATCTATGTCAGAAACATCATTATTGAAAAACACTATATACTGGTGAAATTACCGATTCAAGTTTGAGAAAAGTGGAAAAGAAAACATCTTTATCTCCGGAGGAAATAAAACCTTTCTCGAAAGCAGCTGCGAGAAAAGGAAATAGCAACCGAGGAAGGAAAAGAGGGCAATGTATGATAGCTACTGACACTCCTGAAACACTTCCACTAGAAGAAAATAAGAGACTGAAAGAGATTGAACTGTCTGCAAAAAAAAATAAACAGAGCCAAATAGAAGGTTAATCAATAAGAATCATCATATGATGAAAGTGGAGGAATTGTTTTAAATGACTTTTGATCAGATGAGGATTTGTGATAGGACAAAAACATCTACCAAATGTGTTTCCAAGGGTCGGTCTATTATTGTTTTGCCAGAGATCAAGATTCAAGGATATGATCTACTTTAATATTGACTTAACTGAGCCTAGTTTGCGATAGTGCAGTGGGATGATTTTTAATACATTTTTTCTCAAAAACACAATAAATATGTTTCTAGATATGTTTTTGTGTGAGACGCCGTACAGTGAAGTGATTCTTGTTGTCGCTTCGTAAAGTTTACCACGTTCACAAAATATATCATAATAGTGACTTCCCGAAATCAGACAGCATGTGAGTTAAAACCTAAACCTCCATACAAAGTGCATCTTTCAAAGCAATCGATATAAAATGAATCAACACGAATGTAAAAAAAGAGTGTAAACACAGCACTCAGCTAACAAAAACAAAGGAAACAATCGGCTTATCAATTCAGACTAAAGCTGATCATACACCTACCAGCATCCTATTGTTACTGAATTATGAATAATATCGGGCATAATTGAGGAGATTCAGCTGAACAGAGCAGAACTGAAGAATGCCATAGATGCAGCGAGGCGCATCCAAATAAAATTAGAAGAATCAAACAAAAAATAATACAACTGGAAGAAGAAAATTAGAAATTGAGGAGGAAAATTGAAGAACTGGAAAGACAACAAAAATCAAGCAATATCGTTGTATTCGGATTGAATAAAGAACCCAACGAAATATCTTTGGATTTTCTTAGAGATGAGTTGAAATCCTTAATGCAAATAGACCTGTCAATAAATCAAATCTAAGATATATACTGCTTGGAATCAAGAAGAAACTGTCCCGTAAAAATTGAATTCATATCGAATCTCACGAAAAAATACGTATTTGCGAATTGTAGAAAGTTGAAGGGAACCGGGATCTCAATTGCTCAAGACCTCACCACCCAGCAGATATGGTGATCTTGAAAAGACATCCACAAATCCACAGAGTAAACAAAAATTAGAAGTCATTCATCAGAGGAACTAAAAACTACCAAGCTCTCGAGAGAAGCATACAAACCTAGCAACGCGACCCCTGTACCCTTGGAATCTAGCGGAGGCAGCAGGAATAAACCAGAAATAACTGAAAGCCTCAGCTACGAGAAAGTCAAAAACCGATCAACCACTGGGAAAAAAAGTGAATGGGAGTGTACAACTGAAACACTAGAAAATACCTACTATTATCTTCCAATAATTTTATATTTGTTACATCAATCTATTAGAAAATCGGACATCGGTAAGTGCAAAACCAAACTAGTTTATAAAAAGGGATCCATACATACAAACTCACCTCAGTCCGATTATGTATGCCGAAATCCCAATTGAGTTACATCGAATCCATCCAATGAGCTTATTGAAAAAAAAAACTTAAATTCAAATTATGGATTCGAAGTTCCTCCAGGAGAAAAATACACCAACTCATTGACAGAAAAAATATTTACAATCATACTGAAAAGTAAACAAAAAATTTAAACATTGCAACTCTGTCCATGAATGATATGTTAGCATTATTATTGCCATTCACCTAATTTCGATTGTTACCACTGTTTTGTATCATTATTATTATTCTTATCAGTTAGTTAGTTAGTTTTAACTCTGTTATCTACCACTAACTATTTAAACAAAGCTACATCCACGTACAGGGATTCATCCCTTTGTGTTTGTTTCTTGGTTATTACTGAATATATGATGTGAAGAAATTAGCGATTTTTTCAAATATATTCGTTCATTTATAATAAAGAAATTATACTCGTTTATGTTTCTTTGAAGTTATTCAATTGGATTGTTTATAAAAAATTCCGTAGCACCAGCAAAGCTCACAAATCTCACGTTCCTTGCTCAAAAAGGCTCCAAACACGCTGAAGAGAAATGGGCCCAGTACAGCCAATTTCGATCTCAGAGATTGATCTAGTTCAACATGTTTCTCTGCGACTGCCAAGCTATGTTTTGCAAAATACTAAAGTTTCTTAGATATTGCAGTAGTGCAAGTAGCCTCGAAATCATGCTTTCTTGTAACGAATATATACCCTGGGACCAATATGGATATGACAACTGCAACCATTAGTTTTTTCCTTAAAAATGATTTCTACTAATCATTTTTGGGTTATTTCGAATTTCGTAAAACATTTATATTTTTATGAAATTCGTTTTCGAAAAGAGTCGAAAGTTTTCCATTTAGGGGGAGTGTCAAATATAACGCCAATATATTTATTTGTTTCAGTGTGTTTTATTCTGAAGTCACTTCTGTTTTCAGTTTCATTTCCACCCCCAATTAACCCCCGTATAAAAGCATACCTGATCATGAGCTGAAGAGATGTCATTCAAATAAGTTGGGAAGAGGAGAGTTCCAAACATGGTTCCTTGCGGACTGCCGAATGTTAAATTTGATCACCACAGAATATTATAGAATTCAAAAAATTCGATAACGCACAAGAAAGCAAATCTCCGGTTGTTGGAAGCTCTACTAAATTTTGATTAATTAGTTTTCTTAATATTTCACGGAGAAAATTTTTCATGAGAGGCTTGATTCAACCAACAAATGATATATTTTTCAAATTGACTCTCATCTAATATGGATTTCGGATATTTGAAGTTATATAGAACATTTAGTAATGTCTGACTCATGCTTTCTACGTGCTCGTCTCAACCCCTTAATATTCAATTTCGTTTATTGATTTGATTTTGATATAATTTCCGTGATTACTAATATGTGTAATTTTGAAATTGAGCAACAAATTCCCATAAACAGGAGGAGGGAACGAATAAAGTCTTTTCCAAAATTATGATGATGATTTTTTTAAACCAATCGATCATTTAACTAAAATCGTTTTCTATTTCGTTTTTCAGATTGTCCCAAATGTTACTACTGGAATGGAAAATCCCAGTATCGTCTACAAAACCGGTTATTCAACAAAAAGTTTTAATAGTTAAAAGCCCGTTGATATTCATGGAAAAAAGAAGACTTCCCAGAAATAAGGATTTTAGCCCCAAAAAATTAAAACTGTTTAACATAAAATTAAACCGACGACAATAAAAACTGAAGAGCAAATAATGAAATTACCCTCTCTATTCTTGATAACTAAGCTCCAAACAAGTGAATTATTCTGAGTCGGCGCCAAACAATCAACGAAAATCTTTAAATTACTTCAAAGAGATGACCAAAACAAAATAAGATAAAAATGCAACGTGAAATCTCCAGCGATAAACAACAACATTCCAAAAATGCGCACGACCACTCGCAACGACGTGTGCCCTCACGTGTGTCCCCATTCGGGTAGCTGTCTTGCTGATATTGACTTCGAGAACGTTCGGCAGTTTCCAACAAGGGGACGCACCGCCACACACAGGTGAAAATGAAGGAATAGCTGGCCAAAATTATATAAAGACGAAATATTATTTTTGTTGATAGTTTACACGTAGAATACCACTTATCAATTAATTAATTGCATGAAAGGTACTGAATGATCACAAATTGCCACGTTTATAGTATTAACACGCTTTCCACAAGCTTTTATATAACTTGCTTCGTTCGCATGTCTTGTCTCCCCGGTTCAAAATTTGTTAGTGAATTTTGACACATTTCTAATCATCCGATTGACTTGAAATTTGGCAGGTGCATATAATTTTGGTGACAATATCTTATGAAATTTTTATTAGAGCAAATATAAAATGGCGGCTTCAAGATGGTGCGTGGACCAATTCTGTGATTATGTTCCGATTCTATTCAAAATTGGTATGTAGGGGTTTTTGGGGACGGATATTATGATTTTTTTTCAAAATCCATGAATTCAAGAAGGCGGCTCCAAGATGGCGAACGAGTTTTGTGATTATGGCCCGATGATTCTATCGAAAATAAGTATATATGGGTGTCGGAGATTATGAATTTTGTGTCAAAATTCATAAATTCAATATGGGCGCTCCAAGAGGGTCGACGAATTTCTACATTTATGATCCTATTTGACTCAAAAATGAGTATTTGGTTTTCAAAGTCAAAAATTCGAAATGGATTCGCCAATATGGCGAATGCACTTCGTTATTAATAATCAGAACCAACTCAAAATCGACTTGTATGGACTCTTGGGGACGCAAATAATGATTTCATCATCAAAATATGAAAATTCAAAATGGCGGTGGCTCCAACTTTTGACAATGTTTTTGAACAGAGAAGTACATTGAAGTGTCAAGCCAATTTTTATTTTTACTTTGAAAACGTTCCTTTTTTTTTGAGGCACTTTACCACTTCTTTTTATATTGATGTATAAATTTTGACAACTTTGGTTTGATGTCTGGTAGTTCGTCTACAATTTGTAGCCTCACAAATTTTTGAAACCAGTTATTCACATATTGACTCATTCTTATCTGATGCGCCATTTTTATAAAAAGTAACAAGTTTTCGTCGACTAATTGAGATTTTTATATGTGGAAAAAAAAAGTGTTATTACTACGAGACCTCTAATATTTTTACATTCCGACTGAATATTTTTTCTGCAATTCGATTGATTCTCGATGAAACATTCTGAAATCTTCCCTACCGCAATGGGAGGATCCCTTTTGGGAGGTAGATAATGGGGAAAAGAGCTTTTTACCTGATTTCAAGTCTACAATTGTCAATTATAGAACAAGAATACAAAATTAAAGCTAATTACTTATAATGCTTGAAAATATTTTTCGTAATCTTTTGGCTCGGCAAAACAGTGGTGAAAAAATTCCGTAGGATTTTTTTCCTCTATAAGTACACCACTAGAAAAAAACGAAATTCAAGAAAAATTTAAATAATTTCATGTGTTCGACTTGACGAACTATCTATATTATTCAATAATTTCACAAAATGAAACATTTGGTACGTCATGTGATGCAATAATGAATATTTATGTGGATTCAAGATGTTCGAAAGAGACACAACTGGAAGCAAATAATTTTGGGATATTGGACAATTTCTGATGGCACACCCTGTACAATAACATAGACGTGATATAACGGAGTCCTAAATGTAATTACCAGTTTACTATAATGACCTATCTTGTCATGAAAATATACAATGTACCTACTTTAATAAATAGATCGATTGAGGTCCCGAATCTCAGCTCTATTTCAGATGGATTTTAGATACTAAGGAAGAAGGGACCTGATTGTATTTTTCAGAAAACCCGGGAAAATTGATTTTGTTTAGAATTATTCTAGATGTAAATTTTGAAATGAGCCACGGAATTTGTAAAATATCAAAGATATTGATTTTTGTTTCACCCCCACGGGGTAAATCCCGTCATGGAGGGTAAACCTTAAAGACAATCGATAACCTAACAATGAGTTCTCACATTCAAATTGAAAAAAACCAGAATTTCTTCCCAAATTATGGGGATTTTTTTCAAGTTAGCGCTTGGCGCGTATACACTTATCACGAGTCAAATAGATCTACCAGATTTTTTTCTGAAAAGCGCCGGTAGGCGCAGTTGAATTTAATACCAATTGAAAGCTTTTGAAATGAGCTTTCATATGATATCAAATATGCCGTTTGATCTTGATTGATATGGTACTTTCATTCGAAAGATAGTAGATGGAATATATTTTTTGTCATACTAACTTTGAAATCGTGTTATCTTTGACTGGATAGATTAAAAGTAATGTTTTTATGCAAATAAACATGTTTCTTACCTTCTTGACCGGAATCCATGATAAATGAAATACTTTTAACCAAATTTTACACACACAGCAAATAGTACTCTATATGACGATCTGTCAAGAAAACGACTTTGTTTGAAAACACACAGGTAACTAGATAAAGTGCTCAAAGTCAAATTTTGCTCACCAAAAGATGGTCTTACTCGTCCTATCAATAGTACAACAAGTTATTGTTCAATTGAGATATCTTCAGAAAAAATTATTTTTGCCAGCTTTTCGGTCATTCTCACCTGTGTACGCCACCGCCAGGAGAGTCGCCAATACACCCACTACCAGTGTGACAAAAGAGAAGCAGGCACTCCATTCTGTGCTGCGATGCAAACGTGCACCATCTCACATGGGGAAGCACAGACACAAATTAAATGCATGTAACAAACCCATCTTTATAAATGCGATCAGAAAAGATGTTCTTGACCTAACCTTTTTTCTGATGGTAGAGGAAATCTTTTATGGACACCTTGCGGTAGTGTGGGACTACACAATAGCTCTCCCCTTGCCCCTTCTCGACCTTTGTTCCACCATATATATAGTATATATAGTAATGACGCGATTCAAAAATTTGTCACTGATATCGAAAGTGAGAAATGTACAGGACTTTCTGACATAAATGAACTAGATCAAGCTTTTGAGTTCTTTTTTGGAATATTTTTGTTTTATTTCGACATCCATTTTCCTAAAAAGTGTCATAAAATCGATTCTCTGAAAAACAAATGGATAAATGATGAAGTTAAATTGTCCAGCCAAAATCTAAAAGACCTACATATGTTGAAAATGAAGTTTCCGGAGTTAACAGATATGTATAGAACAGAAAAACAAAAACATGATAATTTGATGACAAAAACAAAAAAAGAGTATTTTCAAAATAAAATCAATGAATCTGACAACCCAACAAAATCGCCATGGCAAATAGTTGCTGGACTATCAAATAAAACAAAAACTGTTCTGGATGAAATTGAAATGAAAGTGGGGGATTATTTTGTGAAGGAACCAGCGACTTTAGTAAACTTATTTAACAATTATTTTATAGAAAAACCCCGAAACATCGTCAACCAAATCGAATGTGAAGGTCCTGATTCAGATTTCTTTATTCAAAAGATCGCAACATCATGTGGCTCCTCTATCCTTACTCCGTATGATCAGACTGAGCTATATGAATAAAATTGAAAAATAAGTTTTCTTCAGGTCACGATGAAGTACTCATGTTCCTCTTGAAAAAAACACTGCATATCCTATCCACTCCACATTTGGTAAATCTATCATTCTCCACTGGCAATTTTCCAAATATGTTGAAAATTGGAAGAATTTCACCAGTATTCAAAAAGAAGGAAAAACATTCAGTAGAAAACTATAGACCAATAACAGTTCCATCAAGTTTCTCAAAGGTTTTCGAATACGCGTTCTTGAACAGGCTTCTTTCTTTCTGTCATAAATTCAATATTTTCTCTAGAAGCCAACATGGATTTCTTAGTAAAAGATCAACCACAACAGCAGTTCATTCATACTATGATAGGATAATCGAATTCATTGAGGCAGGCGAGTGCCCTGTGGGAATCTTTTGTGATCTTAGCAGGGCATACGACTGCGTCAATCATTCTATATTACTCGAAAAATTGGATAAATATGGTATCAGAGGGCTACCTCTGCAATGGATATCAGTTTATTTGAGGTATAGAAAACAGTATGTCACTGTGATCAACAAAAATTCTGAAATAAAGGACATTGATCGTGGTGTGCCTCAGGGCTCAGTTTTGGGCCCAGTATTGTTTATTCTTTTTATTAATAATTTGAGTATTTTATCAGTACCGGCATCATTAACTTCATATGCAGATGATACATCTGTGATCATATCACATAAAACCGATCTAGCCTTGACATATAAATGCAACACAGTTTTCTCCAGATTGCACGAATGGTATTCTGCAAATCAGCTGTTTCTAAATTTTGGGAAAACACAATCCATAAGGTTTCATAACCGTCAAAAATTGTGTCAAGATATCACATTCGGCTCAGATGATGCCTCAGCGCAATATGTCTCTAGTAATAGGAACGTTATAATGTTTTTAGGTTTTCAAATTGATTCATGTATGAACTGGAAAAGTCACTGTCAATCACTGATATCAGAAATGAATTCACTATCATATCAATTCAGAACCACTAGGAAAGTGTTGGAAATAAATCAGCTGCTTTCACTCTACTATGCACAAGCTGAAAGTAGATTGCGATATGGTATATGCCTATGGGGTTTATCTGTATCCTCACACGATGTTTTTATTGCCCAAAAGCGAGTTTTGCGTTCTCTCGTTGGTATATCGGGCCGTACAAGTTGCAGGGATGTCTTCAAGTACCATAACATTTCAACACTTCCTTCATTATTTATTTTTGAACTCTCTGTTCACTCATTTGAGAATAGAGGTACTTTATTCAGTACCAATAAAGTCAGACATCTATTTGATACCCGAACAAAAAATGATTTTCAGGTACCTTCTAATAAATTTAGTTTTCCATTTAACTCTCCTCCCGGGAAACTGGCACCCAGGGTATTTAATAAACTGCCAAAATATATAAAGGAAAGTAAATGTATTCAAATATTCAGAATACAATTGCGAGAATTTCTTCTTGAAAAGTGTCTGTATAGTGTTGAAGAGTTTATGTCGTAGAACCGTAATGTTATGTTTATATGATTTCATTCTGATATGTCATGTTTCTTTTAGAATGTTCTTAGGACAATTTCAATTGAGGTTGATGATTTCTTCTTCAAACCTGTGGTTTCAGCTTTTTGGTTTTATCTGAAAATTGAAATTCTGAATTTTGGAATTGTGTGTTTCTATGTGTTTCTATGTTTTTATATTTACCTAGATTTAAGTGTATGACTCTATGCGATGTTATGTTGTCTACTGAAAAATAAAGATCTCATCTTATCTCATCTTATGTCCATGATCTTACCCTTGCTGTTCCGTTCATAATAAACCACATTCACAACTAGCATGTATCTGATAACTTCTCGATGTTGGATTATCAACACATAAGATTCGACGTGGAGTCATCAGAAACACGATTCGAGGAATAAAAGATACCGAATTCGACCAACTGGGATGTTGATAAAGAGCATATTGAGAGGCACCAACATTTATCCATCGAAATTCTCTAATGAAAGCATATGAAATCATTTCAAGCTTCACATAATTAATTTACTTGTTTGTTTGTTTGGTGCCGACTCAAAATTGGGTACTTACATTAGTTTTGGAGCTTAGTTATTAGGATTAAAGAAGTTTATTTTATTTTATCTTCACAATCATTTTAAATTTTTCAGATAGCCAGTCAACAGTTCTAAGGCATATCCATGATTTATATATCTTCCAAGGTCATAGCTGCTCATGGTTAGAAGTGTTGAAGACCCCGGCAAAGTCAAGGAGAATGTATAAAGCTCGTATCCCGTTATCCATTGATTTGTGTATGTCTCCTGTCAATTCAGTAATTGCATCGGTTGTGCATTCACCATATCTGAATACAAATTTGGTGTCGTATTTTGTTATTCTTACTTTGAGGCTTTTTTTGAAAATTTGTGTTAAATTGGTTATATCCGTGTATTTGCATGAATCGTATTTGTTCCTTTCTCACAAACACATCAGGGCAAACCCCATGTTCTTATATTTTATTTATTAACACGTCGATGGTTCATACAAAATTCGGGAGTGCCCTCAGAAGGTCACTGAGATATTACGAAAACTACTGGACCGATTTTAATGATATTCCAAATGAGTGATACAGAAGCCATATAAAAGTTAAGCACATCATTTGAATGCACTTCTGCTGAAGCAGACATCACCCCTCATGTAATAATTTTAGGTCACGATCACTGCATTAGCAGTGATAAAGAAAACTGCATTTTTAATTGTTCCATTTTCAATGGTTTCATCTTCAGAGCTGCTATTTTCTGGAGAGTTACTTGGGGAGAATTTTCCATCGACATCTTCAAATGTTTCCGATTTTTCAGAATCGCTATCGACATAATCGTCGCTGGTTGATACCTCTTCATACGATTCTGAAAGTCTTGCTTCGTCTCTTGGACCCATAACCATAACAAAAGTAAAAATTGCAAGAGAAAAGCATAAACAAATCGTGTGCGCACCTCGTAGGGCACAACTCGACTGCTTTAGCAGAGATGACCATACTAGACTAGGAGGAATCGGCGCATAAGTACCGAAAACTATTCCACCTCAATTTTTTATGCGATCCTCTTCAAATTGCCCTACTGATGATATAAATGCATGTTGCCATGGGGCAACCCCGAGCCATATTGTTTAAACCGAAATTGTTTAAACAATTGCAAGGAATTGTTATTTTTCAACCGGACAATTTTTTTTATTCAAATACAAATTAAAAAGGTCCTATGACTCCCCACGATAAAGTTAATATTTTAAGAGATATGAATTTTTAAAGGTTCGAAAAATCTCAAATTTGGGTACTTTTGACCCATGAAAAATATATAAAAAAATTTTTTCTTTTTTTTAATTCTTTATACAATAGTTAATGATATTCTCAATTAATATTTGAAAAAATTTCATTGGTTATACCTGTTTTTTTATTGTTAGTTTCGCGCGCTCACAAATATGCGTCGCTTACCTTTAAATATCGCCGTCTCTCTCCAACTCATGCGCTGCATCGGCCTCTCTGTGTCCTGAATTATTATTGATCATTCATCTTAAAAACCATTAACTTCATCAAGATTGTTATAGAAAGCAATGTTATTAATAATGAAATTGTCTACAATTTATTTTCAACATTTTTTTTTCTGGAATCAATTTTACAAAAGTTATTTGAGCATGAATCGGAACATGTGATTGAAATTACTTTTTTATCAGTTTATATAATTTTTTTGTTATTAAAACAGAAAGTAATTACATTAAATAGCTTCTTCAAACGAAGGTTATAGATGTAGGAGTATGAAATAATGAAACAAAATTTAAAAATAAGTATTTATTTATTATCAATATTATTTTTATATATCACTAGCTGACCCGACAGACGTTTTCCCGTCCACATTTCTATGTTCCCTAAAATGTTTTTCCCGAAAACTCTCGTCCGCGTAGAATTTCTTCTTCTCTATGTTTTCCTTCATGTTGTTCCATCTAGACTATGCTTTTGACTCCTTCCGCTTCCTGTTGTCCCGTTATCCCGTTTTCCTGTTATCCCGTTTTTTCTTTATCTCGTTATTCCGTTTTCCCGTTATCCCCTCATCCTGTCATCCCATTATCCCGTTTTTTTGTTATCCCGTTATTCCCGTTATCCCGTTATCCAATTCTCCTGTTATCCCGTTCTTTATTTACCCGTTATCCCCTTATCCTGTCATCCCGTTTTCCCGTTTTTTCGTTATCCCGTTAATCCCGTTACCCCGTTTTCCTGTTATCTCATTTTTTCATTATCCCGTTATCCCGTTTTCCCCTTGTCCCCTCATCCTTTCATCCCGTTTTCCCTTTTTTTGTTATCCCGTTATTCCCGTTATTCCATTTTCCTATTATCCCGTTTTTCATTTATCCCGTTATTCCGTCTTCCCGTTATACCCTTATCCTGTCATCCTGTTATCCCGTTTTCCCGTTTTTTCGTTATCCCGTTATTCATGTTATCCCGTTGTCCTGTTATCCCATTTTTTCTTTATCCCGTTATCCCGTTCTCAGTTTATCGTACTACAATTATTATATTTGATTGCCATCTTGCAACCCTATTGCGGATCTGTGGATGAAATAAAAAAAATTGCGATAAAAAAATAGGGGTCGATTGTAGAAGGGTGAAAATTGAGGGTTGTATGTATTTTTGAATGCTGTATCATAGAAAAATGAGAAAAAAAAATTTTTATCCAAAGAATAAAAAAAAATTAAGGGATGGACCACCCTTAACATTTAGGGGGATGAAAAATAGATGTTGTCCGATTCGCAGACCTAACCGATATGCGCACAAAATTTCATGAGAATCGGTCGAGCCATTTCGGAGGAGTTTAATTACAAACACCGTTTCACGAGAATTTTATATATTAGATATTCTTACAGTCTTCTGAATCACAACCACATAGAAGTGTGCAACTAATATTTTTTTTTACAGTTACAAGCTTTGGTTGCACAGGATTTCTTACAATTACATGGTTTTTCAAGACCAGTTGGAAAAACATTTTAGGGAACATGGAAATTTGGACAGGACAACGTCTGTCGGGTCATCTAGTGCTCTATATAATCAACAATTTTGCCACAAGAACAAACAAAGATCTTGAGGTTTTATACAAAGAGTAACCTTGAAAAAATAAAAAACAAAAAAAAAGGAATCTTTTCATATACATATCCATATAAGTATTTTTTATTTTATTATTTATCAATTCATTTGAATGTTTTTTCAAAACATTTAAGTGCGTACCAAAATCTTTTTATTATTTGTATATATTTGTGATTCCAAAAAATGTTCAAATACCATAATATCTTATTATTGTTAATATAAATGCATGAATTACTATGATAATAACAAAACAGTAATAAAAACTGATAAAAAAGTAATTTTAATTACATGTTCCGATTCATGCTCAAATAACTTTTGTTAAATTGATTCCAGAAAAAAATTTGTTATTATTAATAACATTGCTTTCTTTAACAATCTTGATAAAGTTAATAGTTTTTAAGATAAATGATAAATAATAATTCAGGACACAGAGAGGCCGATGCAGCGCATGAGTCAGAGAGAGACGGCGATACTTAAAGGTAAGCGACGCATACTTGTGAGCGCGCGAAATTAACAATAAAAAAACAGGTATAAACAATGAATTTTTTTTAAATATCTATCAAGAATATTATCCATTGTATAAAGAAAAAAAAAGATTTTTTTTTTATATATTTTTCATGGGTCAAAAGTACCCAAATTTGAGATTTTTTTAACCTTTGAAAATTCATATCTCTAAAAATATCAACTTTATCGTGAAAAGTCACAGGATCTTTTTAATTTGTATTTCAATAAAGAATATAAAAAATAACAATTCCTTGCAATTGTTCAAACAATTGCGGATTGAACATGGCAATATGCATTTATATCATCAGTAGGGCAATTTGAAGCGGATCGCATAAAAAAATTGAGGTGGAATAGTTTTCGGTACTCATGCGCCGATTCCTCCTAGTCTATACAGCGGGCCGACTCTTTACTGCTATAATGGTGGGTGGCCTGTTACATCACCTTTAATTTACTGCTATAGCTGTTGCTGTCCATCAACGTGTTGAATGAGTTATTGGGAATGGTATTCCTTCAACAGGTTCCAACGATAATTCTGCTCTTTATCATATCCACGCCTACATATTTTTTTTTTTATTTAAGAGGATTTTTTTAATTTCCCCTTTCGTTCACTGGGTTCAAAAAAATGGGTTTGTAGTTGTTTAGATGTGTTGATGGGAGATTTAACAATTTTTCTTGCATATATCTTCCCTATGTTAGCATAGTATTTATTGAATTCATCTGCAATAGATTTATCGCAATTTTTCATTTCATTATTTTTAGTATGCAGTTCCTCTATTCCATGTTTCACATTTTTTTGTTGATATTTTCAACCAAACTCCACAATTTTTTTGTATTCTTCGGATTTTTTTCGAATTTTTTTTGTAAGTGATCCCTTCTACATTTATTCATCAACTCATTTATGATATTTCTATATCTTATGAATTATTTGATCATTTGGATTTCCATTATGTCTGCGATGGAGTTATTTTTTTCATCTATCGTGTCCTTTAGTTATGCAGGGTTTTAGTGGCCTGATTCTTTCATTCGTTAGATCTATAGAATTCTGAAGAATACTTACATGTGTGTTTGCAAGTTTATTGACCTCTTTCAACGGGTGAAAGTTATCACAATTTAAATATTTCAAATCTATCCCCTGATTTCATAGTTCATGTTTATGATTGGTATCTTCACATTCTGTGGATAACTTCCCATTCTGTGTCATTGAGTTGCCAATCAGAAACAGTATGCTGAAAGTTCAAAAGATTCTCGGGTTGATCAGCCAGGTGATTTCATCAGTATAGTGTTTTAATCTACTGAAGTTGTCAGGTATACATTTTTCTGTTATTTTAATACTTCTCCCAACTAGCAAAATGGAATTCTAAAAAGACTGAATTATTGTATAACAGTCGAATAGCGTTGTTTCAAGGACTGTTTGTTTTTATTAAGCCTTTCGTTGCGATAATTTCGTTTTTCAAAGAAAATTGTTGTATTAAATGATTTTATAGTGACTTTTACAATATATGCTATAACGCATTATACGATCATTCCTTTTAAAATGATATAATTCTTTATAAGCAAGTTTATACAATATCAAAAATATCATTTTATAAGACTTGTATACCTATTGTATAAGAATTCTATAATATATTATATAACTAGTAGCTGCAACACTATAAAAGAGTAACTTAAGCTTGTTTTATCAAAGCTGTATAATGTTGTATAATACATATTTTATAGCATTCAATTGCGTTGCATTATAAAACACTTCTATATGTGAACTCTGAATACTATAAGCCTTTCTCCTTTATAAATGCCTTATAGAATGAAACAGTGTATGACAGAATGAATTCGTTCCAAAATCTGCGTTATAAGACTGAAGTGAATGTAACCTTACTTTTGTATTAAAATATTTTATTTTGATGGGTGACAAATTCAAATGAAGTATGAATTCTCAGTGGAAAAGAGTTAACAAACACAGTAATCCAGAGATTTTATGTCCTAATTTTAATGAAAGTGGGCCTGATACCACCGAGGCTGATAACATTATTCCTCCCATCACACAAGACACACCCAATAATAATAATAGTATAAGTATGGTTGTTCAAAATCTGGAATCTGAGGATACTTCTTTTGATAATGTAATTGATGGTACGACTTCTAGTGATGACGACGGAGAAAATACAAAATTGCTTTCTGTGGTACTCTCATTGGTATCTAGCATCTTGGATAATTCTGCTTCTGCCATTTGAAATGATGCAAACCCTTGTTTTTTTATCTTACATGGTATGGACATCCAGTTAGGGTCCGGAGCGGATTCTGTATCCTGTTTGTATGCATTTTTTTTGCGCCAAAACAATGTTCCACATTGTTCCCAACGCTTGGGAACAACAGTGAGTTCTTTGTTTCCTTTCTCAATAGTCTCGACTATTTTAAACATTACTTATATCTTATAAAAATCAATTTTATACATAAACACAAAATGATATGACCGACGAGACAATAACAATAACAAATTATACCACTTTGAGGTTAGGATGCAAAATATTCTATAAAGGTTGTATAGTGCCGCTAGTCGCACACAACCACGTTAAACAACCGAATGATACCATGACGCAGATATCTCTTTAGCCTTCTTAAACTTTTTGGAGCATGGCTGTCACGTTGACCTAAAAATTTTATGTTGAAAGAAAATTTTAACCTGCGCAGATTAATCTTGTTTATTCAAGATAAATCTAAACCAAATCTAAGTATAACTATCCCTCCGATGGTTGCAAGGATTGCTGTCATTTTTTTAATGTAAACCCCCATCCTAACCACAGCCATAGTCGATTTTACTCTAATAAAAAAGAGATTCGACATTTGTCACATGGCGAATTGATTTGCATTTAAACCTAACATCACGTGAAAGGTGTCAAATCGCCTTTTTAGTAAGTAAGTGAAGTCGACTATAGCACTCTCTCTTGCGTTTTAATAATAACCTTGAAAGTAGAGTTTGATTATTTATAAATGATAAAACCCTTTTCTTAAAATGGATAGTCAGTATTTATTAACCTCGGCTCAGGCCGAATTTCGAATACATTGCTAATCAATTATTAACAGCTGGTTTGAAAGTTTAAATTCTCATTATCATATTATAAGATCTGGCAACCTCTACTTTTCGCGAATCTCAAAATAATTATTACTTGTCAAAAATAGTTGTATAGTGCCTAAATATTCTTCGTTAGGAAACAGTTTTATCGTATACCGTTTCATTTCACAATTAAACACTGTTTAAGGCATTTCTTTGGGATAAAATTGTTGTATTATAAGCAATTGAGTTGGAAACATGAAACTAAATTGAAAAATGGGACTTTATTATTATTTAGAGAATTATATTGTGAAAGAATTGTCTTATGAAGTAATAAACTATTAAAATCATTAGAAAAGAAGTAATTTTAATATTTTTGATTTTATTATTTTTTTAAGTATCTACTTGAAACTTAACGGAAATTAAAGCGCTTTATTTTTTTGCCAAACATATACCTACAACCTATCAGTAAAATTTGCGGCGCATCAGAATTTGTGCTATACAAACCTTTCAAATGATTTTATAATTTTTACTACCGATGTCCGCCCAAGCGGCCCAAGTCGTTTTGATAAGTCTCCATTTTTACAATAAAATGCATGATGCACTTTTAAATTAAAATATAATTTGGTTCTGATATTCTTCAATAAAAAATAAAATTATTTTTCAAACAGCTAAATGACAAAATGTTTTCATTGTGCTCGCAATAACAGCAATATAAAAAAAATATATTGCATTATACAACCATTTTGTAGGACCTTTATAGGGCCGCTTTAATCCCATTTTATAGGTGTGACTACGTGACACACTATGAAATCATTTTATAGTAGCTGTATAAATGAGTATAAAACAGTCGTATGAGAGTTGTATAAATGTGTATAAAACAGTCATATAAGAGTTGTATAAACTTTTAATAGAACTCTTATACTACCAAACTATTGTATAAAAATGGACCCTTTTTGTTTGTATAAGGATCATTCCATTGTTTTGTAGACCGTTATGAGAATTTTAGTATCCTATAAGATATATCTTGTAGCTGTTCATACAAACCTTATAGAATTTGCTACTTGGGCTATATCTAATTTTTTGGTAAAATCATGTATCTTGACGATTTCTACATCCCGTTATGAAATTACCTCAACATTTATATAATACTGTTTTTCTCTCAGGATTCCCAAAATTTTTCGAATCCAATTGTGTCATGTTCTAGTAATGGCTCTATAAGCATCTACTCATATCACAAATTCATGATATCACTCAACAAAAATGTAAATCATCTCTTTCCATAAATTCATAAACCAGACGAACAGATGTTGGTTACATGAATGGGACATGACCAATTGAAGTGGTGATAAGGTCAAGAGTGTGTCACTTGTGGTGTCAAGCTCTTCTGTTTTTGACCAATTGAATCAAATTAGTGAGAATTGGGTTTCAGACACCCAAAACAATATATGTGGGATGTGGGAAGGAAAATGTTTAACGTTTCATCCGATTTCCACTGAAATTACGTTTCCCAAAATATACAGAGTTTCCAACACTCAGTGGTCTATCATAGAAAACAAAAAGGGAAATGTTAGAGATTTGCTTTTCGCCTTCATATGATGAGAATGATCTGGCATTTGTAAAACTATTTTGACGGGTACTATGGCCATCTCCACACACAGTGTATCAACTAACTCATGGAAATCGCCTATATCCCGTAAATATTGGAGTAGATTTTTCATATTAACAAGGTTGTCGAACAATCCGATTAATGCACACTGAACGCCAGAATTGCTGGAACCATTGATTTTCACAGAAAATTATATGAGGTGAAATAACCTGAAGTTCCTTCAATATATGAAATCAGCACATCGAACTTTTCTTCCAAAAAATTTTCAGCTTTGAAAAATCCGAATTTGTTTCACCTGCCATGAAAACGTCAGTTTAAGTGATAATAATAATAAAAATTGTTTAGATTGTGATTGCATTCACACTCAAAATACATTCTCACACTCAACATAAAACCGGGTATAGCTAATTGATTTATGTTTTTTCAGGTATTCGCAATAATTTTATTTCTTCTTTTCGATAAATGAGTACGTGCTTTCATGGCTGGTTATCATGTGCTCTGATATTAGTGATGTTCCGTTCCTAGTGAGTAAGCTTTTATGTATTGAATATGTATGAAACGATTCGACATAGAATAATGGGACGAAAACCGTTTTGAATGATATTACCAATATTTTTTCAAATTGAAGGCACTGTGAATGTTCGATAGATGGCGCGGGGGGAAAATCAACTTGAAAATATCTAAATTTGAAATAGCATGTCACATCGTTGAACAAATAATTCAATTCTCTTTTCAACCCTCCTTTTTTTTTTTTTGTTTGAACTTTTTTTCGCAATATGCCAAGTATTAGTGCGGATCTGAATGGTACCTCGAATTGAATGGCATTACGGGTTCTACTTTCTGAGAGAAGAAAATTTCGAAAGGCATAGAGGTCGAGTTGCACATCGTTGAAAAAGTTATTCCTTTTTTCATTCAACCATGGTTGTTCTACGGAATCACAATTGCGAATGCGGCTTTTCATAGTACCTCCCTTTCTATTAACTTTCGAACGGTGCCACATAGAACAAACTCTTTCAAATGATATCACCGATACTACTCCCGTGATTGCTCGATATATGGCGCGGGGTAGGGGGCACATCAACTTGAAAATGTCAGATAGCATAGTGGGTCGAGTGGCACATCGTTGAACAGTTAATCCAATTCTCTTTTCAACCATTGTTTTTTTTTTATTTTGTCGTTTCTGTTTTTTACAATATGCATTTGAAATTTTGTTATACTTATATACATTTCAAATGCATATTGTGAAAAAACGTATTGACAAAATTGAATAAAACAAGTTGGTTGAGAAAAGGATTGAGTTATCTTTTCAACGATGTGCCACTTGACCCCTCATGCTATCTGAAATTGTTGAGTTGATGTGCCGCGTCATCTACCGAGCAAAGAGTCTTTTATTTCGAAAATTAGTACCAGTAATATCATTCAAATTGTTTTTGTCTCATTGTTCCACGTCGAACCGTTGAAAAATTAACAGGGAAAGTGGGGAATTAAAAAAGTCGGACTGTATAATAGCAGTCTGCAGCACTCCCCAAATGGAGAGGCATGTAGCGGCATCATCCGTTCAGCATATATGGCTGTATTCGGGAAATCGTATATGTCAATTCAATTATGATACCAGAGTGCTAAGTAGAAAAAGCTTATTTAAAAAAAAAAATAAAAAAAATATTCAAAGACAAGTTTTCATTTATAAAAATGCACTAAAAAGGAAAAAAAAATTTCATTGTCTGATCTAGGTTATTCTGTGAGTAACAGATCCAAAATTTTGCCTGCAAGATTAATTATTTTGTATCCGCAGCAAGCTATTGAATCTGTTACTCACCTAGATCAAAAAATAAAAAAAAAATTTTTTTCCTTTTTAATGCATTTGTATAAATGAAAGATTGTCTTTAATTTTTTATTTTTCCTTTCATTTTCAACTTTTTTGTTTTTGCTAACAATTAATAAAAGCTTGGTTTTAATTTTTTTTCATTCATTTAGTTTTCATTTTCCAGTATTTAGAATGTTAAATAACCAGTTTTGTGATTTTTATCTAATTTATTTCAGAATTTTGACAAAAAAGTCATAATTTCCAACCCCGAATATCCCTGTCCGCCTTGTCGAAGCAGCCGCCATTTCGTTTTTTTTCTTTTTCATGATGCAGTGTCACCGGAATTATGTACACCTGCCAAATTTCAAATCAATCGGACGATTAGAAGTGGGTCAAATTTAACTTGCAAGATTTGATTACAGACAGACAGATAGACACACAGACAGACAGATAGCGGGACAGATGAAACTGAAAATAAAAGCTTGTCAAAAAAAAAATTCGACCCCAAAAACCCCCACATACCAATTTTGAATAGAATCGGAACATAATCAAAAACTCGACACCATTTTGGAGCCGTCATATCGAATTTTTGAATTTCGAAAAAAATCCTAATCTCCGATCTGGAAAACCCCAGATACCAATTTTGAATAGAATCGATATAAAAAAAAATCACAGCCAATAAAACCATTTTTTTTTATCCTAACAAAATATTCATAAT
>JAFIRS010006254.1:0-40559 GCA_018342105.1 Gonioctena quinquepunctata | reverse complement strand
TGGAAATTTAACGGCGATATTATTTGGGGTTTTACACAAAATGCCATCGACCCAGCTCAAAAAATATCTGAGAACGATCCCGCATACAATGAACGGGAAACCCGATGTTCCAACAAGACAGAGCTCCTCCGCATTACTCCCAAAATGTGCGCAATTATTTAAATGACACGTTTCCAGGACGATGGATAGGACGACGTGGCACAATTGAATGGCACCTCGGTCACCCGACTTAAGTGCTTCAGATTTTTTTTTTGTGGGTACACCTAAAAGCCTTGTTTACAAAACACCACCAGACCTTTAGAAGAGTTGCAAAGAAGAATTTAATGTATGTCGAAGTGACACCGCAAATGCCCAGATTGTACGACAACGGTTTGAAAATAACTTATACCACTGTATGCAGGTTGTCGGACAGCAATTCAAGCATTTACTTGACTAATAAATAATTTTTAAAAAGTACAATTGCATCGATTTTGCATTTTCGTCA
Organism: Gonioctena quinquepunctata; assembly: GCA_018342105.1. Classification (NCBI taxonomy): domain Eukaryota; kingdom Metazoa; phylum Arthropoda; class Insecta; order Coleoptera; family Chrysomelidae; genus Gonioctena; species Gonioctena quinquepunctata. Next base: position 40,075 of record JAFIRS010006254.1, on the reverse strand, counting down.
CACATTATTTTTGGGAGTTTAACGCTCCATAATTACTAAAAGTGGATCGAATTTAAAAAACTGAGCAGCACTGTATAGGGAATAACAAGCCCTTTCTAATGGGGTTTATACCCCCTTCCCATTTGATTTTTTTTTGTGATGACACCCCTACTTAGGGTACAACTAAAAGTGGAAATTAGTTCGAGATCATAGGATGAGTTTAATCAGATTGATATTTTGATAGTATTCCTCCACTTTTGACAAATTTTTCGAAATCATCAAGTTTTTATAAAACATTCTGTGCAAATTCTCAATTGTAGAGTAAGCATTCTATTTGGGATGATGGTTTTATTCATTCTGATTTTGAAGTGGTGTTATGTGTTTTAATGAATTTTGTTGGTACTTATTAACTGTGAAGACTGCAATATTTTTTAAAGAATGTATGTGTTATGTTATTGTTTATCGTTTATCATTAAAATTATATTTTGTTTCATATTATATGTCTTGTAACGTGTTTTGTATTGATACTGAGAAAATAAACATCAAATGTAAGACTTGGTTTTCCAATTATGCGTAAATGTCTCCCCGTAACCTTCGAACAGTTTGATAAATCAAGAATAATCGAACATAAACCACGTTGAATGGGTATCATTATTATTACTTTTGAGAAAAGTTATCATGATTTCTGAACAGATGGCACTGGTGGCCTCAGCGATAAAAAAAATTCAAATGGTTTGTTCATTGTGATTCGAGGGTTCATATATGAATGTGGACCTTGATGGTGCGTTTTTCCATGTTGCCTTCTGATTGGTTCAATGTAAAACAATCAGACAAAAAAAATATTGAAAAATTATTGATAAACGCCCCGTTTTTTTTTTACTTATCACATTCAATTATTTCAAAACGTTTCCATGGCAATGAAAAAAAATCCGGAAATGTTTCCCTTAATAGGCGAAAATACTGGCCCAATTAAATTGTTTGTTTGTGGCACCTTGAACTTACAGGAAACGTAAGTCCATTCTCAACTTTTTCAATATAATTGAAAAATGATGAGACCTAGAGAAAAAACTTTTTCGATCGTAAACGTCATTTGTATGGTGATTCGGCGGGTAAAAGATTCGTATCAAAAAGAGGCCCAGTGTGAAAGAGCGCGTATAATAAATGAACGAAAGTGAACGATTCGGCCGCAAATAACCTCGAATAAAATGTTTGGACGTCCCTCGGTGAGCGTTTATGCATGAAAATACTGCGTAGACGTGTTTACAGTCGCCACAAGCATTTGTTTTTTTATAACTTTTCTGTTACAATCAATCTACGAAAGAAAAAAAGGTCAATTGACAAATTTTGTAAGTTCAATTTTCACATTGATATAAACAATTAAATTTTTTCATACTAAAAATTAAAGTTATCTAAAAAACATGCATAAAACATATTTTTATTCATGTAATACCTACAAGTTCAAATAATTTTTTTAGTCAAATTCTGACAGTAAACGAACAATATGAAAAGTATGTGAAAATGTATGTATGTAGAGAATCAAACAATATTTTCAATATATTTTTCTATATTTCTTCATATTTAATATTTCTTTATTTTTTTTTTCGTGTAATTTACTTCTCTCGCTGCTAGAAACAGTCTTCTCCTTTTGTTCCTAACGATGTATGGATGTACCCAATAGCTTCTTCTCCTTCTTCTTCGATTTGGCAAATATAAATAGAAAAGAATGCGACAATTTGGTGTTGTATTCCAATAATAACTGAAATCGTGTCGCCTCGTCTGATGCAAACACACGACGGCAACATTCGAACGAAATGTTGCTTAGGTGTCGTGTTGTACCGTTTGTATTGGGCCTTAATGAAATTTTATCAATTGTTTGTGAAAATATTCATTCACCTCTAATTCGACAGAGTACTGATTTGTTGTCGCTGCTGCTTGGCTAATCACTTTCGCATGTATGTTGGAATAATAATTGACCCGATCGCACCATTGCTGCTCCTTTTTTCACAGACTGATTCTCGACAATGATGTGGCTTGAAATGGGTAAAACCCAGTTGCAACCATTTGATCCCAGATAACTGGGATAGATAAAACTTTATTCAGAATTAAAAATACAATAGCAAAGTTTTAAATATAAAGATGAAAATCTTGATTGAAGCCGGGACTCGAAGTGATGGCGCATTTGCTGTTCCAGTTGGAAACCCGGAAAACCACAACAATCAGAAATCAGATCATCAACTTTCTCATAGAAAGGACACATGCTCCCTGGGAGCTGAGAGAATCTATCTTGGAAAATACACGGCAGTCATCGAAGAGGTGCCAACAATTAGAATAAGGGTGTTGGCAATATGCAGTATAGTGTCCATTGGAAATCTGCCGCTATGATTAGATATGGCGTAGATATTATAAAGAGTATTCATTCCATCCAGAGCAGAATATTGGTCCAAATTCAAATTTTGTATGGGAAAATTAACCACATTGTCAATTTACTGCCATCAGTCGAAGAAACACGTTTTAAATGTATAACTAAAATTTTTTGGAAATGTTTGTATACGAATAATCTTTTTTAATTCCCTTTTCATTCCACAAGTTGAACAGTATGGGCTCGCATCGTTAGTCATAGTCTCCTCTTCTGTCAACAGTTCAATACATTGTGTTTAATTCACGACTTCGTTTGGCAAGTCTGGAATAGGGATTGAAAGTACCCAGAAAGGTTCAAAAGTAACGGAGCAGTAATTACAAAAAGTACATCTCAATATAGACTTCAGCTGACCGGCAAATGTATCCACAATTTTGGAATTATGAGTAGACAGATATCTTGTCCAAGAATGGAAGCTTTCTGATTATCATTCGTGATAACAAAATCGTTTGGTGATGGATGAATCTCTGCACTCGCCTTGTTTAAATCTTCATGTAAACCTACCAGAAGGTATCTTAGAAATTCTTCCGAATCTGCTGGGACGTTATGATCGAAGGAAGGAGCAAAATTTCTGAATAGACGGACGAAATGTGAAGTATCCACCATTTTTCGAGAAGAATCAGGACTCCAGATATTTTCCATCAAAGATATAAAAGATTTCACTAAATTTCCTTCCATTCTTGATGTGGTAGTATTTAAATCCTCCATACAAAAACCATTCTTGAAAAATTCCAACCAAACCTTGGTGTTCGAGAGACACTGGATCATGCTATTCATGAAACAGGCATTTCCTACATTCTTCAATCCTCTTAGGCCAAATGTAGAAATAGAGTCTCTTGTTGGTATGGCATGCTCACTCATGTTTAACGAAGAATCCATAGGTTCATTGTTCCTGTAACTCAAAGAAGGTGATAGAGAAACTGATATTGATTTTTTGGAAAGTACTGAGTGATTACCTTTGATAACTGATATGTATCTCGTAGGAAAATTGGGACGATAAAATAATTCATCCAGTGGATGCGATGGAGGAATTGTACCCATTACAGAAGAAGCATTGCCCCTTTGAATTGCTATACTAATTCTTTGTATCAAAAATGACGTTGAACGTTTATCTTTTGTAGCGCCCACTCTCCTTCCAATTTCATGAATAAAAGACAGAGATTCAGGGCCAAAGACACCAAAAGTTTCGACAGCTATTGGATGGAAAAGATAATTATTTCCAAGATTTTGATATCTCTCTCTTTTCAATTAATCGCTGGATATTGCTGCAGCACCTGCGGACTTGGAAGTATTTGCTAAATGAGACGCTGCAACTGTGTCAGCACAAGTGAAGTCCCACACCAAAGGTTTGCCACATTTCCAATACCATCAGGACATTTACCATCATCTCGGCTAGTTCCAAGAGGTTCTAACACAGCTGGAATACCTGCCGATACCATAGAATGTTTAATGATATCATTGACTTGATAATGTCTGGATAAACGACCTGCACTTCTATGACAGCTCAAACCATGAGTTCCTTTTTGATTCACTTCACTACCACATACACATTTATGAGGAATACAAATATCTAAACCCAGTCGCAGTCCAGTTGATATTCTGAAAGACTCGTCGTCTAAAAGGGTTCCGAGAGAAGCCACAGATAGAGCATTCAGCCAAGCTCCGGATTCTTTAATATAAACAGATCTCAGACAAGCCTTTTCTACTTCAGACTTGGACGAATCAAGTAAATTTTTTGAGGTTATATTCAAAAGTGGAAGGTCCCAGGATTTCTGAATGTTTCTCGTAGATGGTGGCAAATCTAAGTTGGTTTGTAATAACCAAAGAGAAACAGATTCATCAACAAATTTATCAGTCGTTTCAGAAAAAGTGGAAGGGAGAATAGAATCAATAAGACTGGATACACTACTCATTGAGGCTGAGAAGGCAGGTAAAGCTAGGGAAGAAGCCAAACGGAGCCCCAGACCTCCAAGATTCACCGGAAGTGTTGCCTGTAACCAAGAATCTTCATTAAAAGAATTATTAGTAACATTTTCCAAAGTATGGCGCATTAAATCGTCGAAATCTTGAAGCTCATTGAGACTTTTCCAATATGGAGAACATCTGAGGGTAAAAATCAATTTTGGTATAGCGAGGCAATTTCTCAAGAGAAAGAATGAGATGTGAGTTGGTAGTTCATTCAGACGGGTGAAGAGTAACTGCAGAGAGTCCTTTTTATTTCTAATATGTCCAGAAAGAGCATTTATAGAAAGGGGCGCACCAAGAAGGCTGCAATCTGACTTTTCAAAAAATTTTATACCAGGGGCTAATGATTGGAATTTGGATTCAAAATCAGTTTTTGGGTCTGATAGTGAAATCAGTTCGCACTTATTGAAATTAAGTTCAAGACCAATTTGTTTCGATAGGATGATAACCTTATCCAAATCTTCCAACATTGTATTGAAATCTCCAGCAATGGAGCCATCATCTAAATACCAACAGTTGAATTCAGATGACAAACTCTTTGTCAATTCTTCGATTGTGAGACAAAATAGTGCGGGTCCCAAAGGGTCACCTTTTGAACACCTCTTTCAGAAGTTATGAAATGATCACCAAAATTCAAATATGATGATGAGTTATAACATTGATTTACAAAGGGTATATACCAGGAAGGTTATCTCTACTTTGAGGCGCATGACATTCCTATCAATCATATTGAAGGCATTTCTGAAGTCGAGTTTCAAAACACTTTGGAAGAAGGGTCTGGGTGCTGATTGATGTATCTACGAGCTGAATGAGCAACTGCTTCACAACCTCCTGGCGTACCGAAAACCCAAAATGTAAAGGACGTAGTAAAGAACCAAGATCTTCTTTAATTTTCATGCAGCAAAGTTTTGCTACTAATCTGCGATAAAAAGTACCAACAGCAATTGGACGAATACCTCCATCTTTTTTTTGGAGTGCACAGAGCGAAGCACCAAAAAGTAAAGGACATATTTCTAAATTCACCTTGCCAGATAAAAGAAAATTACATAAATTTGTGATTGAAGGAATACGTTTTTGACCAGCACTACCAGAACTATGACTGATCATGTCTTGTATATGGCTAGGTCTAAGGGAATCCAGACCACCTGCAAAACCGGTACTAAAAGATTTTATAGCTGCCACAACATCTTCTTCTAAAACTTGAGAATTGAATAATTTGATAAATCTTTATTGATATCTTGAAATTTCATTCTGGAGTCTGAACGAGGATGTTTCAAACGGAGGTCCGATAAAGTATAATCATCGTATTTTGCTAAAGTGTCGCTGGAACTCAAAATCCTAATAGCTGAAGTAATGTCTCCATCTGCGATTTTATTCAAAACTGTCTTCGAAGAATTTGGAATTTTGGTTATATTTTTTGGTATTGAAATATTCTAAAGAGATCTACTATTGTAGGATCAACCTTTAAATTTAGAGTTTTATATTCCTCTTGATCAAAGATGCTAGAGATACTTTACGAGTTTCTTTTGAACTAGGTACAGTGAAAGAACTATATGAAAAATTCAACAGATTTTTCCAACTATCAAAAGAATTCAATTTTATGCATTCATCGATGATTCCACTCAGAGCTGAGGATGAACAAATTCTAACAGACTTTGGAATTCTTTTGATTACATGATTATTTCGTTTCAAAGAAGACGATCTTCAATGCAATGCAAGAATATAAGATTGTATTTGAGATTCAACAGATATTTGACTTGATTTAGAAGAATCATAATGAGAATTTTCTCTAGAACATTCTGGTATTGCTGAAATTTTGTGAGTTTTCGCTTTGTGAATTTTTAGGCCCTTAGAAGACTTGAAACTCTTATTACATAAATCACAAGAATGATAAATAATTTCATTATCGTTCATAATCTGAGATAGATATATTGATGTTGAGAGTTAATTATTTTACTTAGCTTTTATTCAGTAAATCCTTTTCTTTCCTGGAAAGATTTTCGAAAGGTTCCACTGCATTCGCCTCAAAAGTCAGGTATACTTAATTGAAATTTAATTTGACAACTGTCAATTTTTATTTTAAAAGGCTGGATTTCTCAAGACGGGAGTCGAAATGAGTTGATTTTATCTTCTCCTAATGAATTGACCAAGGCAAATAGTTTATATTGATATCCAATGGTATTATCTTCTTTATTTTCTCGATTTTCGTTACAATTTCGAAGAGCTCAAAATGTCACGAGTCACGTCTATTAAAATGATTATTATTTCATGTCCAATTCTGGTCGGGATATCATGGATGGCCATAAGATATCCGGAGCAAATATGGATAAGTTTAAATTGCAAGATTGATTTTTATTCTGTCAATTTCTGAGTTTCTTTCATGCTCGTACATATGGATTAATTTTTTTGGAAAAATCTCTTGTTTCATTTTTCTACTAAATTTGAAATGGATATCCATCGACGGATTTGGAATAGATATCCATCGACGGATTTGAAATAAATATCCATCGACGGATTTGAAATAGATATCCTTCAGAAGATATCCTAGGGATGGCCGCGGGGACCCTCTGCGACAGCCTGGCCATACTATACGCATAATTACTGGCGACGTCTGTCATTTTATTTTGTTGAGGAAGGTCATAGTCATAGCACTGAATCCAAACAAAAAGATCGTCTATGGCGTTTTGCATTAGTGTTATTTTTGAGTAGTGTTTTTTTTTCTATTTTCCTTCCTTTTTGATACCCTGTTGGTCTGGACATTATGGTTTTCATCTGTAGTAATTGATTGTTTCCAAAGATAATTATATATTGGCCGAATACAGGTAAATATCAATTGAAAAGGACATAACCTATAAACATCCATTATTTCCAATGCATTTATGTGTTTGCTATTTGAGTTTCGATATTTTCAGAAATGCTGAAAAGTACGTCGTTACATTTGCCACAATACACGAGTTTTTCAAATGTCACAATGCCCAGATTAAAAATGGTGTGAATGCCTACAACAGTGGACATGTGATAAAGATGATTTATCAGTAGATTCGAACATTTTTCTATTGACTGCACTGAAAAAATTAATCTTTCGGAAGAATAATTGGGAACTGGATCGAAATTCAAAGCTGCTATAGGTAAGATGTATGTTTTTCTATTCCTTCTTCTAGAATTCTTTTTTTAGGTACCTAAATGAAATCTGAAAAATAGGAGGAGGAACTCTGTATGACTTTGTGGAACGATGCCTTTCTTCCATGCTCACTAATATGTTTGCTGGACAAAGAATTCATTTTTTTCTTTAACCTAATTTTTTGATTATTCTGCATTTAATATTCGAATGTTTTTATTTTAGAGTTTACATATACATTTTATTTGTTGATAACCTCGAAGTTTATGAGAATTTTTTTTGATACCAGAGCTTTTTAATACATTTTTTTTGTTCAATACCATTCATTTCCCTCCAGATTGCTATTACTATATTATATCTTCGATGGATATCTTTCGAATATCTCTGAAGGAATCTTTCAGATATCTTTTGAATATCCCTGAAGGATATCTCATGGATATTCCTGAAAGATATCTTTGAAGTATATCTTATGGATATCTTTGGAAGATATCTTATGGACATCTCTGGAGAATATCTTATGGATATCCTTTAAGGATATTATATGGATGTACAGGTTGTTCCGCTTTGGATATCCATCAGATGTCCATAAGATATCTTTTGGATATAAATTCGATGTCCATAGTACATCCATAAAATTCATGGAGGATGTCCAATGGATATCCATTGGATGTCCATGTGTTATCTGGGATCCATCACGAATATAAAATACTTTTCAACTTTACACTAAATTACATGTAAACATTACGATGACAGGCAAATTACGTATTCGCAGTGTACGTGCTCAGTCGTTTGAATGTGGTTCGCAGACAACTCGTCTCAATCTGCATTTTATTCATTACTAGGGCAATGTCCGAAACCAGGGCTCAATTTAATTCAAAGGTTATACATGCCAAGTCATAACGCAACCGCAGTTTTTACGTTTCTATCAAACAAATTCAAACTGTTGCACTTTAAAAACACTCTATTTATCACAGGGGCAAATATGGATAATTTGCGTAAGTCGCCCGATTCCGCCACTGCGGCGCCACTTACAAAGGTGCTCCATACACTATTGAATTCAGTGGGTTCACGTCGACTAAACAAGTAAAGTGAAAAATATTGCTATTACTCAACAGATGGCGCTGGTGGTCACATAAAAAATGGTAAATGGCCTGGGGGTCAAGTGACACATCGTTTGAAGAGTATTGATCCTTTGTAAAGCAGATTCAACGTGTTTGATTTGTTTTTGTTCTAAAGGAGTGAAACACTTTGAAAGTATGCGAAGAACATGTCCGAGATTTCATTTCCCTTTTTATTGATAACGTTATTGAAATGCAGAACATTGGAATTGTCTGTATGCCCTTCAGAACTATTCAAAAAGTTGTGGAATTTTTTTGTGTTGGAAGGAATATAATTTTCAATGGATTTAATAAAAGTGTCATAATCTTTTTTTAACATTTGTTTAGATCTACGCCTAAGAGCACAGAGAAGATGGAAACCAACGTAGTGTTCGTATTTTTTCTAAAGCTTGTGAACCCCTGTTTTATGTTTTGATTGGAAAATACTCAGGATAATTTCTCTTAACTTTTTGATGAAATATCATGTTTTTTTATTTTAGACTAGCTGACCCGACAGACGTTGTCCTGTGCAAATTTGCATATTCCCCAATATTTTTCCTGAAAACTCTCCGCGTAGAATTCCTTTTTTCCTTTTTTTTATGTTGTTCCATCTAGGTTATGCCTCTGACTCTGCCCGCTTCCCGTTTTCCGTTTATCTCGTTTTTCTATTGTCCTGTTACCAAGTTATCCCGTTTTCCCGTTAACCCATTTTCTAGTTATACCGTTTTTCGATTATCCCGCTTTACAATTATTCCGTTTTCCTGTTATCCCGTTTTTCCGTTCCTTATTCCGTTTTCCCGAAAAAAATTATCCAAATCGGTCTAGCCGTTCTCACGTTTTACGCTTACAAAGAATCGAGATTATTTTTTATTATAGATTATATAGGGTGTTACAAAATTCAATACAAATATTTTAAGCGCGTATTCCTGGGGTCAAAATGATACTTTCTTCCCATAAACATGTGTCCTAAAATTCACCCCCTCCAAGCTACAGACGTCGCAATTTGCGCGAAAAAAATCGTAAATTTTGAATTGTGGCTACAATTATGCATCAAATGTTCGGAAAATTTACAGGCCTGATGCATACTTGGAGGGGGTGAATTTTAGGACACACGTTTATTGGAAAAAAAAATTATTTTGACGCCAGGAATACGCCCTTCAAATATTTGTATTGAATTTTGTAACACCCTGTATATTCCTGAAAACTTTTCCAGGACAAAGAATTTTCCAATGATTTTTCTAAAAACCTTATTCGGAGTATAACGAACATTGAAAAACACAATGAGCAAATCGGACAAGCCGTTGTTTTTATAAAATAAAAAAAATGTTACCCTGACCGGGATTCGTTCCTGTGACCTTCTGCTTGGTAGGCGACAATGTAACTGCTCAGCTAATTCCTCTTTGGTAATAAATGACTCAATAGTATTTTTTGCCAATTTTCTTATATACCCGAATTTTACATTTTCTGGGTAACTTTCCTATTTTTTTCCATATCAACCATCCCCGTGATATAACGAACATTTGAAAAAAATTAATTTTTTCGGGAATTTCTCCATTTCATTTTATGTATATTGATTAAGGCAGCAAAATGAAATTATTTTGGAGTCTACAGGGTGGCTCAAAAAAGTGTGACATATCGAAGATGTGTTTTTTTAAATGGAACACCCTGTATTTCGTTACACTTTTGAATAGGTCAGGAAAAAATGATACTCTTTTATTTGAGGTACTATGTACCTAACTATAACCGTTCTCAAGTTATTGATTTTTTTATGAAAATGCTAGGTACAATTGGAAACTAAATAACATCGAAATGTATAGAAATCGTCCCTTCGAATTCTAACCAAGCATAAAAGAGGTTTTGGGCTATTGATTTCGATAAAACCCGTTTCTCAATATTATACAAAATGTTCAAAAATCATTGTCACTTTTTTAACATTTCGGACAAAGATAACTTTGTTATTTTAAATAGAACACCTTGTAATTTTTTGGTCTTCAATATAAAATTAAATTACCTTTCATTTCATATTGGGGTTCCCTATACCTAACCTAAATAGTTTTTCAGATAATGGCTTTTTCAAATAGTAGTTCTAATTTCAATGCATTCTTTGAATCAAGATAGCTTTGAAACGACTTTTATTCAACTTGTTGGAAGAATTCTTATGGACAGTTCTTATTTACGTTATTCAAAACATTCACTGAATTATTAGCGTCGAAAATGAAAACTTATCCCATTCAAGAGCGGATAGATATGATTTTAGCGATTGGTGAGTGTTTAGAGAATTGCCTTTTGGCGTCGAGGCTGTATGCCTAAAAATATCCAGACCGGAATCATCCAAACAAGTTGGTTTTCAAACGATTGCTACATCAATTTCGTAGGACTGGAAGTGTAGCTTATGAAAAGGCAAATAGACCAAAACCTATCATTGGAAATGAGGAAAATGAATTTCTTATCATGGGATCAATCATAGAAAACCCTCATACGAGTCAACGTAAGATCGAGAAAGATACAGGGATAAGCAGACGGAGCATTTCTATGGCAATAAAAAAATACAAATTTCACACCTACCGTATTCAGATGCACCAGAAATTATATGAAATAGACTTCCATCGACGAATCGAGTTTTGTCTATGGGTTCTGGACAAGTTTAGTGAGGATGAAAATTTTCCATTTTATTTTCTGATGAATCTACTTTTCATAACAATGGCTTAGTGAACAGACACAACTTCCATTATTATAGTGATGTGAATCCTCATTTTTTCCGCACTCTGGATCACCAGAATAGATGGTCTGTTAACGTTTGGGGAGGAATTATAGGTACACAAGTTATAGGACCATACTTTTTTGATAAAATTTTGATAAATTTTTACAATTTTTACAAGATGATCTGCCTGAACTTCTGGAGAATGTGCCGCTAAATATCAGACAACGGATGTGGTTTCAATTCGATGGAGCTCCGGCACATTTCAAATTCAGTGTCAGACAGTTTTGAATATATGCTTTCCGAATAAATGGATTGGTAGGGGAGGACCACAAAATTGGCCAGCGAGATCACCAGATTTGACTTGTCTCGATTTTTCCATATGGGAATACTTGAAGAATGAGGTTTACGACACTCCTCCAACCACACTGGAAAATATGAAGGAGAGAATAAGGGCTTTTTTTCGAAGAGTGACGCCTCAAATGTTATTAAATGTTAAGAAGTCTTTCATAGAGAGAGTGGCTCTTTGTATTCAACAGAATGGTCGTCATTTCGAGCACCTACTATGAATTGAATACATTTGTGTTTCATATTTTGTTGTTTCAATTGAATAAAAAAAATGTATAGTCTGTTTAATGAACTACTGTCAGAATATGAATGTAAATGATAACTTCATTTTAGTGAACAGTTAATATTTTCGATGAAGTGAAGTATAACAACTATCAATGAGAATTCTGTGAGCAAATCGAATAAATGTCGTTTCAAAGCTACCTTGATTCAAAGAATGCATTGAAATAAGAACTACTATTTGAAAAAGCCAATATCTGAAAAACTATTCAGGTTAGGTATAGGGAACCCCAATATGAAATGAAAGATAATTGAATATTATGTTGTTCAGATCAGAAAAATACAGGGTGTTCTATTTGAAATAACAAAGTTATCTTTGTCCGAAATTATAAAAAAGTGACAATGATTTTTGAACATTCTGTATAATATTGAGAAACGGGTTTCATCGAAATCAATAGCCCAAAACCTTTTTTATGCTTGGTCAGAATTCGAAGGGATGATTTCTATACATTTCGATGTTATTTAGTTTCCAATTGTACCTAGCATTTTCATAAAAAAATCAATAACTCAATTTTGGATAAATCATATTTTTTAATCTGACCTATTAAAAGTGTAACGAAATACAGGGTGTTCCGTTTGAAAAAACACAACTTTGATATGTCACACTTTTTTGAGCCACCCTGTAGACTCCAAAATAATTTCTTTTCGCAGCCTAAATCAATATACATATAATGGAATGGAGAAATTTCCGAAAAAATTAATGGTTTGGTTTACAGGGACCGTGTCGTTGGGGTGCCCCACCCTGTAGATATCTGACGATCGTGTTTTTATTGTTGCAATTTTGGTCTTTTGAGTAGGCCCTGGTTTCAGTTCCATTAATTTCATCATCAGCCTCGATTGCGTTCAATAAGTATTCATTAAAATCATTAGAGAATGTGTTGCAATCTTAATTTTCTGGAATTTCTCAATGTATTTCCTTTCCTAATTTTCCTGAAAATTTAAACATCTTTCGAAATCTTGATTTTCTCGCAAAAACAATGAATGTTCCACTTTGTGTAAAAAATTAAATCTGAAAAAAGGAAAATTTCTTTTTGAATAAATACATTACAAACATTCAATACATTCAGGTACTTACTTATTTGAAGGATCATCAATTATTTACATTGGAAATGATAACCGGAATCTGTTCAACACATCTTTATTATTCAACAAAACATAGTTTGTGTATCTCACAAGATATATATTATCATTTACATAATCTTCTAACGTTTCAATAATGAGTTTCATTATGCGTGTTCCCAAATATTGACTCAGTTTTCAATAAACCGAACTCTATCTCTAGGGTTCTGAAAAATGTACCTACATCTATCAACCGACATAGATAAAAAGCAATATATTTACATAGATACATACCCATAAACTGCAATCTACTCTTGTGAACTAGGCTTATGTTCATTGTTTTGAATAGTAAAAGGATTCAGGAACAATTATTGCATTCGGATCACATATTCTGTGGTAGGATGAGAAATATCTATAGTTTTGGAGGAGTTTTCATCCCTCTTCATTGTTGAATATGCCATGACTTTGTATGGAAAAAAAATGTTGAAGTTCATCCACGTTTCATTTCGAATAAAAATTCATAAAAATCCTTCAAGTTTATTGAGCATTTTATAGGATGTGGCATATATTTCGTTTGAATTATTATACTTACTATAGCTTTTACATTCCTGCTACGTATAAAAACGAAAGAAGAATCGAATAGTTTCTATTGAGAATGTATTTCTTTTCAAAATTAGAATTCGTTATTATGGTGGATTTTGCATTTGAAATACTATATTTCCGAGATCAATAGATTAGCTTCAAGAAAAATTCGCTTCATCGCTGCCAATTTTGAGTACATTTTATCATTTTGAAGGCATTAAAAGAGGTCTAAGTGTTTCCATAAATTATTCACCTTTTACTTAGAAATAAGCTCCAGGAGGAGCAACTAAAAAATTCCCAATAAAGAGGCAATCAAAATAGCGGCCCATTAATAATAAGACACTCAACCTGTGGCTTTTTCCATTTTTGAATTCCAGTACCAAGTAACCTATATTTTGAAAAATGTTCAAGTATTCAGTCGAATTATTTTGTGTATTGCAAAGTATTTCATTATCTTGCACCCAGTACTCAGAATCAGTATTCAGTACCAATACGGGAACAAAACTACTTTTTCATTGAAAACGCTGAAGTTTAGAATAGCGTCTGATTAGCAGGCCGAGTCAGTCATGTAACAGAAAAGACTGAATTATGATTAGAGGAATCATGTGAGTTTATCATTTCAAGCAAACAGCTTCAAATGAAAAGTTGCCATTGAAACTATTCTTAAACTAACGAACTATCTTATGAAATAACATGAATATTGATAAAAACTACCGGTGATACTTTTTCGGTTTTGAACAAAATGTATACATTCCTGTGCACATATATAATATTTTCATTGGCATAATACCTTACCTTGGATGAGTACTTATAATTGCTCTTTCATATAAAAGCTAAGTATTTTGGGTACTCCAGGTACTTATGATACTTTGAATCCGAGAAATACTTCAGGTACTCGAAATACAATATATCCAGTATCAGTTCTAATATACATATTCTTTTTAGAAGTACCTGAATTATTTCCAGTACCAGTTACCAGTACTCGATTCATACCTACCTAAACAATAAAACTTTAGTTACGTGAGGTACTATGTATTTGTACTCAAAGTACTTCTCAGTACTGGATACCGCAGTTCTGGAACGTGGCATCACTCAATATGAACCCAATTTTATCTTACGATTTTAATGATATCGATACCTCCTGTTTGGTTCTTCTGGTACAGCCATATACAGAGTGGCCACTTTTTTAATGGGATTGTATTGGTAACTTTTAAACCATAAGAGTTAGAAGGTCGGTCAAATGGAGAAAAAGTTGCATTCATAGAAGCATTGTCAAGCAGTTTAAACAAATCGAGATTATCAGGGCTGGTTATTGAGATATCATAAGAAAAGTAAATTCTGTCATTTTGATTTTTCTTTTTTTCCCACTTTATTTCGAATATTATCGAAAAATGTCACGAGAGTTTTTTATTCGACAGTAAATTATCCTCATTTTGACATAATCAGATTTTGTATCCAACGTTTCGTACGCTCTGGGCCACCCTCAACCTCATTTTTTTCAATACGGACCTGCATATTTTATGACACCCTTCGAAATAACTTTTAACGCTGAATTCAACGATATATCATACAATGTCATTCAAAGTTGATTTTCAGGTGATTTTGACCCTTATCCAAATTTCTTTGGGTCGGATCTGTATTACATTTAGGTACCTTTAGTTTAATTAACAACATGCAATACATTTCGATAAGATAATCAACTTACTCATCTTCAACTGAATGGAACGTAACAGAATCAAAGCAAGAAACAAGTAATAATTATTTACAAATTTCAAGAGGGGAAAAACCTAATTCATAATAATTAAACGAAACTATCATTTAATGAAAGAAAAATCAAATGATTATTCGAAAGTAAATGATGAACATTAATGAAGTAAGTGTTCGAAATGTCCACCATTTTGTAAAATGCACTTTGCGGTTCTGGAACCCATACTTCTTATACATTTGCTTATTTCGTCTCCTTGAATACCTTCCAATACATTCTCAATCTTCTCGCGAGGAATCATTATTGTTGGATTTGTCATTTGTTCCGTTGAAACAAATTACAGAATCGAACTTTATTTTGAGATCATTACGATATAATTTTTGCAAGGCTTGGTATTCAAATTTAAAATCATTGTATTCGCGTCTCTTCACTATTTTATTAACAGCAGTTTTTGATAAATTGCATTCACTGGCCACAGTTCTCGATTTTTTTTCTGGGTTCAATTGAATTTGGGTCAGAACATTGATATCGTTGATAGACTTGTTTTTTCTTACATACACACAACTCTAGGTTTATTGAATGTATTATTTTCAAGTAGTAGGCCGTGGATAAAAAGAACATAACAAGAAATGTCATATTATTTGTCACTTCGTTTATTATTGTGTCACAAGAACTTGTCATTAAATACTTTTCTGAGTAATTTCAATTTAACTTATTCGATATGGTAAGATACACAAATGAAGAGAAGAGAGATATGTACGAAGTGTACATAAAACTAGATAGAAATTCGGTCAAAGCACAACAAAGGTATGGTGAATTATATCCTGAAAGAACAACACCAAATATTAAAATGTTTCGACGTTTATCTACAACGTTACTTGGACATAATTCATTCATCAAACCTAGAGGTCCTTATGTACGACGAAACGAGCCTATCAATGACATCAATGTTCTGGCCCAAATTCGAATGAATCCAGGAATATGATCGAGAACTATGGCCAGTGAATGCAATTTATCAAAAAGTGCTGTTTATAAAATAGTCAAGAGACACGGATACCATGACTATAAATACCAAGCCGTGCAAAAACTATATCGCAATGATCCTGAGAGAAGGTTGCAATTCTGTAATTGGTTTCAAAGGAAGGTGCGGAATAACAACAATTTTGCGCACAATATCATTTGGGGAGACAAAACGACATTCACAAATTCAATCGAAGGAACAAACATTTTTATGCCACAGAAAATCCTCACTTCATTCATGAAGTTAGACATTCAATATCGTTTTTCTTTGAACATATGGTGCGGTTTGTTGAATAATAAATTACTGGGACCCTATTTTATTGACGGCAACCTAACCGGAGCAAAATATGTAGAAATTATAGATGAAATGTTGGATGATCTTCCTATAAGGTATCGGCGTAATAGTCCATGGTTCCAACAAGACGGATGTGGTCCACACAACTCAAGAATAGTCACAGACTATCTAAATCGAACTTTTCTCGATTCATGGATTGGAACAAGAGGTCCAGTAGCATGGCTTGCCAGATCTCCGGATTTAAATCCGCTGGATTTTTATTTGTGGGGATATCTCAAAAATAAAATTTATGCTACTACGAACCCGACAATAGAGATTCTTCGCGAGAAGATTGAGAATGTATTGGAAGGTATTCAAGGAGACGAAATAAGCAAATGTATAAGAAGTGTGGGTTCCAGAACCGCAAAGTGCATTTCACAAAATGGTGGACATTTCGAACACTTACTTCATTAATGTTCATCATTTACTTTCAAATAATCATTTGATTTTTCTTTCATTAAAAGATAGTTCCGTTTAATTATTGTGAATTAGGTTTTTCACCTCTTGAAATTTGTAAATAATTATTACTTGTTCTTGCTTTGATTCTGTTACGTTCCATTCAGTTGAAGATGAGTAAGTTGATCTTCTTATCGAAATGTATTGCATGTTGTTAATTAAACTAAAGGTACCTAAATGTAATACAGATCCGACCCAAAGAAATTTGGATAAGGGTCAAAATCACCTGAAAATCAACTTTGAATGACATTGTATGATATATCGTCGAATTCAGCGTTAAAAGTTATTTCGAAAAGTGTCATAAAATATGCAGGTCCGTATTGAAAAAAATGAGGTTGAGGGTGGCCCAGAGCATACGAAACGTTGGATACGAAATCTGATTATGTCAAATTGAGGATAATTTACTGTCGAATAAAAAACTACGATGACATTCTTTGATAATATTCGAAATAAAGTGGGAAAAAAAGAAAAATCAAAATGACAGAATTTACTTTTCTTATGATATCTCAATAACCGGCCCTGATAATCTCGATTCGTTTGAACTGCTTGACAATGCTTCTGTGAATGCAACTTTTTCTCCATTTGACCGACCTTCTAACTCTTATGGTTTAAAAGTTACCAATACAATCCCATTAAAAAAGTGGCCACTCTGTATATCCACAAATGAATTTCCGAATATATTTAAACAAACGATGAGAGTGGAATACTTTTCCTGAGAGCCCTGTATTTGGATATTCGATACCCAAAATGGACACATGATGGCCCATAGCCCTTTTCATGCCTCAACTTCCGCCGTGTTTTTCGGACACTTTATACGTTTTATACGTGTATAACCCGTGAATATGCGCTATAATCTCCGATACTGGTATATTGTCCGTAGTAGACCGGCCAAAAAACAAGCAAGTAAGTTACAATGTCCGAAATTTTCATATTACCCGCTTTTTAACATGACGGATACGCTTGCGCATAACGTGTCGTGATCGTTATTTTGGCTATTCAGTTCGGATTTGTTGTCCATGGATAGATTTGTGATTGGATGGAAACAATATTTCTCTTAATATAACCTATGGAAAATCACACAGTATAAAATAATAATTTGAAATCTCCAATGCAATCCCTCAAAATTGCATGAAACAAATGGACCTTCGTTTTGATGGAATACTGCAAATGTTCTCTCTCTCTCTCTCTCTCGCTCAAACGCAGCATTCTTTTCGAGAGTTGATTATAGAGGTTGATACAAATTATACTTCTTTTATTAAGAGGAATTATTATACATTTTCTGCGGATTCCTCACTCCAAAATGATGTCATCTGGTGAACGTCATAACCTTAGACCTCTTTAAATACACATAGTTTCCTTTGATAATCATGAAAAATTCATTGACTTTATATATCATCGTAATTCTTTGAAAAATGTGAAGGATACAAAAACGAAAAAATTGACAATAATCACGGTATTTTCGGAAGCGCTATTTCTCTAGGATAAGTATTGATTCGTTCTAGGTTTTGGCACACACAGACACCAATATATTTTTCTAAAGGGCATATCTAGTTGACATCCAATTTGATGACTACAATGGCTATAGTTTCCTCGGCGAGAATCTTTGTCCTCTAAAATATGTCGGGGTCGGTGTAATGTCTATTCCAATAGTTTCCATTATACAACCAATCTTCCTGTTTGGTATACACATTCGTGTCTTGGTGGAACCACCTGAAAAATTTGATTGGATAAAGTGCATGTGAAAACTATCATTCATTATTGGAAAGGATTTTTATTTAATTGTTTCATTTTCTTGAAAGGAGTCATATTGGGGTTATAGACTCTTAAGGGAGCCAAGGAAGTAGTTGTTTTTTTATGTTTGTATTTAGATATTGATGCATCATTTTGACTTTCTTACTTTTATTTTTTAAACAATGATTAATTATATGAATGCAAAATTATATTTCACCGTGGTATCTTTTAGCCAACTGTTTTTCATGTTTTGGCGTTGCTGCAAGAATGACTAGCTAAGATTGGAATTTGAATCCGAATAAACTAATGAAAAATTAATAAATATGAGGCGTTTACACATACACCTACTGTATAGGTTTTTGTAGTAAGCTGTCTTGAGGGATAAGACTAACTCAACAGAAATTCAAATGTCAAAATAATAATAATAATTCATTGCTCAATAATTTTTCTGGCAATACTATGTTTTGAAGGAAACAATCTGAAAAAATAGATCCTGTGGTTCTACAGTTTTGGAATATTTTAGTCCTTATGTGCCTTCTTCGGGTTGATCAACATTTAACTTGTTAGTTAAAACAAACGAGAAACATAACAGCTTTCATGATCATTATATTAAATACAAAATTATCGATAAACGCCCATCAAGCGTAAACCTTCATTATTCATATCCTGGATACACTTTCCGAGAGTAAGATAATGGGTAACCTTTTATTAATACCTTGCGGTCCATTCTGATGTTTTCTTAGATTTACGATGTTTATTAGCATCTCTCTGTTTCTCCTCGAGTCTAGTTTTTTCAACAGCTGCTCCATCAATATCACCTTGTTCGAGCTTTCTTATATCTGGCCTCAATCTAGAATCCGTGGGACAAAGATACCTTTCCATTCCAGCTTCCAGCTCATTTAATGACATAGCAAATTGGGTGAACTGATAGTACTAAAAAAAATATGTCAGCTACTGCAGGAAAAAAAGATAATTCTTACATCACTACTTTGAGCTGGTCTAGGATCAGCGGTCCATATTTTGGTAGAATTGGGAATATCTATGGAATATGTTGAATCACTTTTGGGAACCGAATTTTCACCCAAATCTGCATTGGGATCATCCATACTCTGAAATTGAAAATAAGATGATTAGACAGTCAGAAGTCAGTTAGTTGATTATTGTTATTCATGTCATTTTACCAAGCAAGTGAGAACACTTCCCCAGTAAGTCTGATATTGTTCCTGTTGAAAGGCTTTGAGAGGGTACTGTACAGCAACACCAGGCTTTCTGCACATTCTTCCTGAACATAAGCCAGTATGCCTATGAAACCGCCAAATCAACAGATCTAGCATTACACATTCTGCTCGAGAAAATCACCCAATTTCTCAATAACGGTAGCCATTTTTAACCGATATTGAAGGAACATTCAATAATGCACCACCAAATTCAATTGGATCAGCTTTAGCTGAAAGAGACATAAATCCAACCATTTTTTTTTTTTTTTTATTTATGTTCTGATTCCCACGAAAAGGGATATCCTGTAATGTTCAGAGAACATCGTGGGAACCAAGGGAAGGAAGGTAGGAGTTGGTGTTCTTCTTAAATTTCTGGAGGTTGTATGCCTCGGGGAACACCTCCCTAGGCAATGAGTTCCAAAGCCTCGCTGTTCGTTGGATGAACGAGTCTTTGGAAAGTGATGTTCTGCAGGTCTCCAAAGTGACCACGAAGGGGTGTGATGACTGAACTTGACGGGTTAGTCTCGAAGAGACTGCCAAAGCAGGAACGATTGTTGATATTTCAGAAGAGCATCGCCCATGAAAATATCTATAAAATAAAGACAAATCGCCAACTTTTCTACCGTGTTCCAGACAAGTGAGCGAGTTTGTAAGCGAGGCATCACCGACGAGACGAATTGCCCTTTTTTGGACAGAATCCAATAGCCTCAGGATATGTTTAGGTGCCGCGCTCCAAATATGGGAACAGTATTCCAGGACAGGTCGGATCTGTGCCTTATAGATCATAAGCAGCTGAGGGGGGGTGAAATAGCTCTTGGCACGAAACAAAAAACCAAGTTTTTGGGATGCACTTTTGGCAATGGACCTCACGTGATTTTCCCAGGAAAGGTTATTGCTGATAGTAATACCAAGCATCGATATGGATGACGTCAGTGGTATGGTTACTCCTGACAAAGTTATGTTAGGCACAGTGAGATCGGCTTTTCTAGAGAAAAGACATGCTTGTGTTTTGTTTGCATTGAATTCTACCAAGTTATTAGATCCCCACTCGAGAATTGTTGCTAAGCCCATATTTATATTATTAACATTTCTTCCTCGTTCATTTCTGGTTTCACGGGCTGATATAGGGGCCCTGGAAGAGAAAGCGGTATGGAGGGTACTATCATCGGCAAAGCTGTGTACTGGACATGAAGGTGCTTTCAACAGGTCGTTGATGTGAAGTAGAAATAGTGTTGGTGCGAGAATAGATCCTTGCGGAACACCAGCATTTATGAGTAGAGTGTCAGATGAAACTCCATCGACCACTACATGGAGAGACCTGTTTGAGAGAAAACTAGCAAGCAGAGAACACAGCTGAGGGGGCAAGCCATAAGACGGAAGCTTGGCGAGGAGTCCCTGGTGCCAAACTCGATCGAACGCCTTGGAGATATCTAATGCCACAGCTAAAGTTTCTCCATACTTTTCAATAGATAGCTGCCATATATGTGAGACGTAAGCGAGCAGGTCCCCAGTTTATCTTTGATGGCGGAAGCCATATTGTCTATCGTTTACAATTCCTGAGTCTTCCAGCTATTTCATGAGCTCGATGTTGATTGCTATTTCCATTACTTTTGTACATAATAGATAGCGGTGCGATAGGTCTGTAGTTGCTAGGTAGGGCCTTTTGCCTTTTTAGGGACTGGCTGTACTCTTGCAATTTTCCGATTGGACGGGAAATACCCCAAATTGTAAGAGTGGTTGAACAACTTGCAAAGAACAGGTGTTAGTTCAGGGGCACATTTCTTGAGAACAATCGGCGGGATTCCGTCAGATCCACAGGCTTTGTTGGTGTTGAGACCCAGCAAAATATTTCTGATAGTACGTTGGCGAAAGGTGATCTCGGGCATGTGACTGTCAATAGGTGTAATGTTCGGGGGTTGTTTTCCCGATGAATCCAGAGTGGAATTTCCAGCAAATAGGTGCGCAAAGATATTGGCTTTTTCCTGGGCAGTCGTTGCTAGTGTTCCATCTTCTTTGGTTAGAGGAGGAAATGAGCTGGAAGTGAAGTTTCTTCCCACAGCTTTGGCGAAAGACCAAAATGAACGGGATCCGTTAGGACATTCAGCAAGTTTTGATCTTATTTTAGCATTGTGGGCATCTTTTGAGCATTCTATTGTCTCTTTGCATATGCCTCTAGCCTCGACATATGCTGCTCTGGTCTCAGGGCCCGGATTTTTTAGCCATCGATGGTATGCTGCCTGTTTGGAAGCCACAGCTCTAGAGCAGGCTGGATTACTGCCAAGCTTAGAAACAGATTAATCACCACCTCCCTTCAAAACGAGACGATTAGGCTTATGGTATCTAGGGGTTCTGGATGGCTGGATTCAATAAAGGGAACAGAGGAGATTCTCGAAACGTCATCAAAGGAATTATTTTTTTTTTTTTGAATTTTCCAATTTACTTTTGTTGTAAAATATTTTAGGCAAATAATTTTTAAACGGTATATTATTGAAAATTTTATACCAGTCATTTTCAACCAATCAGATGCTTTATTTCGACATTGTTACTATGGTAACCAGCAAATTTTCTCAAAATTTTTCATCCATATTAGCATGTAGACGTAAAATTAATAAGTGGAAATTTCCCGGCACATGACACTTATCATATAATTAGGCAAAAATAATATTGAAATAATATTGGCAATATTTTTTATTTACAATTTATTAAGGTGTACATTCTATAACATGATTAATTGATTTTAAATTCTTCAAAAATTCCACTTCTACTTCCTCTTTCCTAAGTGGTGAATAAAACACAGAACCGGTGTTTTTTTAACAATATGCCTGTTTCATAAAATAAAAATAATACTGAGACACCAGTTTATTTCTTTGAGTATTAGATTTGTGTCCAAAAGAGGGCACAATATCACGCAGAATGTTGCCAATCTCTTTAAATAAGTTTTCTTGCTCAGTATTTAATCCAGATTCTTCCACTAGGTATGTTAGATATTTTACATTTTTATGGTAAATTTTAATGTGCTGTGATTCTTTGCAAAAGGAACACAATTCATACGATTGAAAGTTCATTTTATTATCACTTTTTTACTAACTTATGATTGTATACAATGTTATGAGGAACTTATAATGCCACAAATAAAATATTGATTGACAGGAGTAGTGAATGTCAAATCCATGGAAAAATAAAAAAATAAAAATATCCCGCAATACGAACATCCACTTTCATTTTTAATCAATATTGACATTTCCCTGAAACCCAGTAAGAAAATTGTATGAAAACAATCAATTTTATATAAAAATGTATCTGATATTATATATTTTATTTTACTAGGGCTCGGGGAAAATCAAAAAATATCTCCCGCAATACGAACGTATCCACTTTCATTTTTAGTCAATATTAACATTTCCCTGAAACCTAGTAAGAAAATTCTATGAAATCAATTGATTTTACATAATAGTTTATCTGATATTATATATGTTATTTTACTAGGGAAAGGGGAAAATCAGAAAAAAATCTCCCCCAAAACTCCCATCACACACAGCCTTCTATTTATTTGTGAATAACGTCACAATAAATATTTACTTAATGTTTTCTATTTAAATATAATTCCGGTATTAAATTTTCTCACCGAATCCCCCACGTGCTTGAATTAATTGCGGGAAATTTGTCTCGTACATGAATTTTTAAAGAAAATTGTCCCTCGTCTATAATTTTCAAAAAATTCATGTACTCAAAAAATTTCCGGGAATAATGCATGCTCTAGGGAGATTATGAGTGACAAATTTGAAATTTTCTCAGTTTATTTTAGAATCCAGAATATCAAAATCGCAGTAACGTATCGGGGCAAATTTAGTAATTTGCCCCTCTCAGAACAGATAACTAATAATTTTTACTTGCAGGGGGAGAGAAAACCCAAAATATGGAAAACAATAATGTATTTAGGAAAATGAGATGTAACGTACTACTAGAAAAATAAATACTTTCGAAATGAGTTGTTTAATTGTTTAGTTGAATAACGCAGCAGAACACTGCGTTTGTGGATTTGATCACGTGTTTTGTTCGTTGCTGTGTTATTTTGAAAGTGATATGCTGAAGCGTTATGAGGAGAGCAAAAAACAATTTGCAAGTTGTGATCAGAAGATAATGTCACATGTGTTTTGTCTCTACTTAACAGAGCCGGCCTTAGTGAGCGCGAGGCCTGGGGCCAACTTGTTATGCGAGGCCCTTATATATTTTATTTATTGATAAATTGATATTTTTATTCTTTGAAGAAATTCCTACTCAATGTTCTCATTCATTCACCTTCCCCTTACTACCTCTCGGATGGCGTGCCTACTAAATATATGTTCAAAATATAAAACACATAATTTAAATAAATAATTTATTTGGCGAGAAAAACACTTTTGAATGTTTTGACAATGACAATATAATAATTAATACTAAATAAAATGATATGAGAAAGGTAACAAAATCTAAACAAAACGATATATAATATATATTACGTAATATACCTACCAATAATTTGAATTATTTCACTGAGTGAAAATGAAACGTGAAACGTACATGTGAGATCTTATAAAAAAATCACTTGCCTAGCTTTAATTTTCGAAAATTCATCTATAATGGCATCGAACTCCAGCCTCGCACTTATATCAGACTCTATCGATAATGTGGCTAATAAACTTAAACGATCTTGAGACATGGATGTGCGTAAGTAGGTCTTGATCAATTTCAGACGAGAAAATGACCTTTCCGTACTAACAAGAATTGTTAACAGTACCCTATATGCGATGAAAGTATTGGGAAACGGATTTCCCATTTCTTTCAGTTGTGTCAACGAGTCAATTGCAGTTAGTGTTTCTGGTGGCAAAACTTCTCTAAAAATTCTCAGTTCGATGAATAGTTCTACTCCATCTACATCCCGATGTTCCCCACTACTGAGATACAAATCCAAATCGAAAGCATTTTTTCAGATCTTCATCTAATTTGTCGCAATTTTGAAATATTATATAAAAAACCGAAATGTTTCGGCCCATAATAACGATAATAAATCTGTCTGCGACTACATAAACACCGATGGCAGGTCAGGTTGACGAGAGTCTTATCGATATCTGAAGTCTAGCAACGTCGGGCGTGGTTAGTACTTGAATGGGTGACCACCGGACAAGGAGGTTCCACGTTAAATATCTTAACAACTGTAGCGTAGTATAGTCCATCCAATATCAATTGCAGAAGCTGTTTCTATAGGGAGCAAATAAAAACTCACACGAGCGTATATGCGAAGAAACGGAACGAAAAATAATCTGTACTACTTGTAAACAGTCTCCGTCGGCACAAAGAGGCCGCTGGTCAACGTGGACTTGAGTGACTGCTGTCTGTTCTACAACCGATTCGTCTGGGCCAATCAAGTCGGACATCAATGCTGGCAGGTGTACGATGGGAGGTCATAAATCACGCGTTATATTTGTGTTTTAATAGCTCTGAAAGATTAAAAACCAGTAGCGTCTGTGGTCTTGGTGTGTGCCGATCGAAATACGTTTTAGGATATTAAAATATCTAAATAAAATTAGTTATCTCCGCCACTGCTGCTCACAGGATTTCGCCGCAATATTTTTTATGCTTCTGCAATTGATATTGGGAAAACAATAGCATATTCGCAGCTGCAGGCGTCTTATCAATGAGCACGAGATAAGACGATAGATAGGCCGTCCTTCGGAGGGGACGTTAAGATGTCGGTCCCGAGTTCATTTGATGTTGAGCTCGTTAAAGAACCCCACCTCTGAAACAACAGAGGATTCGGCAAAATTTCCGGTTGAGAGGAGTGTGCTCACCGGCGTCGGTGTCTTGGTAGCAGAAATAGGCCGACGTTAAATAAAAAAAAGAAGGAAGGAAGGACTACATAAACACGTTCACGTTAATGTCGTCAATATAGGTATAGTTTTCCCAATATCAATTGCAGAAGCATAAAAAAGTCTTCCGGCGAAATCCTGAGAGCAGCAGTGGCGGATATAACTAATTTTATTTAGATATTTTAATATCCTAAAACGTATTTCGATCGGCACACACCAAGACCACATACGCTACTGGTTTTTAATCTTTCAGAGCTATTAAAATACAAATATAACGCGTGATTTATGACCTCCCATCGTATAGCCACACCTGCCAGCATTGATGTCCGACTTGATTGGCCCAGACGAATCGGTTGTAGAACAGAAAGCAGTCACTCAAGTCCACGTTGACCAGCGGCCTCTTTGTGCCGACGGAGACTGTATACAAGTAGTACAGATTATTTTTCGTTCCGTTTCTTCGCATGTACGCTCGTGTTAGCGAAGTGAGTTTTTATTTGCTCCCTATAGAAACAGTTTCTGCAATTGATATTGGATAGACTATACACGAAATATTCAACGACTGGATCAAATAAAACTCTTTACTCAACATGTGAACGGTTAAACATAAATACGAAACTATGATGTTGAACGCAACTAATGACTAATAACATGTCGTTCTAACACGTGATCATCCTAAATGTAGATAGGCGGGAGAGTGGTAGGGCCTAGAGTACAGTTCCGTACTTAGGAGCTTGGTTCCTCTCTGTTAAAGAAAAGCAGGCGTTGCGAGCATTAACTAGGAATTGACATTTCTGAAGAGTGCACAAAGAGGCCATTCTTTATCAGAATTTCAGTAGTAGCAGAAAATTCATAATGTGTAAAAGTTTTTTTTAAATTGTAATCAGTGATTTTATTAACGAACCGAAACCTTCGGTAGCGCGAGGCCTCTAGAGGCGCGAGGCCCGGGGCCGGCGCCCCGCTTGGCCACCCTTAAGGCCGGCTCTGCTACTTAACGCTGATAAGATTCCACTAAACTCACCTCTGTCGTAGAATTGGCTTTAAAGGAGCCAACTTTCAAACTATTGAGTTTTTGAAGCATTTTTCTGGAAGTGTGGGATGGAGAATCGTTCGGACTCTTGCTTCGTCCCGACGAAAATTTCAAAGCATTTTCCTTCAAATATTCTTCGTACGAACTGTAATCTGTACATTTGATGAATTCTGTCCATTTTCCATATACGAAAAAAAGTTTTTGTTTCCTGGAATAAAAATACTATAAAAGTAATAAAAAAGGAATACCTGGAAGGTGTTTGAACCAACAAAGAATCAAATCTATTTCCAATAAATACTGACTCAATGTTGTAGTTGAGATTAGAAAGTAATGCTAAAAATTGTATTGATTTTTTCATATCAAATAAATAAAATGAAACTAGGCAAGGAAGAAAATAACCAAATTATCTGTACTGTATGGAACTTACGACTTATCAGTTATGAATCCTTCGACCCTATGTAAGTCCTTGGAATTACCACCAGCCTGTTTGAAAGTCAAGTGAGCTTTATGTCCAGATGCGAAGCTTGTTATTTCCATGTTTCCAACCTGTTCCATCCATAACTTTCCTACAATTATGTTGTGTACGCAACACTGTACGTTTGTCCAAGTATAAGCTTCCTTAAGTCTGAAAAAAACTACAATTATTTTCCCACAATCGACCAGATTCACTCTGAGGTGTAGTTTCCATGAACAAAAGTGGATTTCTCTACAAACATGAGTTTTGTCACATAGATTTTTTTTCAGTGTAATCCTCTCTAGTTAGGATATTTCTCGGCAAAATGTTTATAGAGATAGAATAATTGGTAATGATCGGGAATATAATTTGCCAACTCGTTCTACTGACTAAATCCCACTTGAAGAACACCATTTGGGAATGTGTAGCGGAAATAAGGCCCCAGTTCATCAGAAGTGATTTTTTTTCAAATTCGTTTAACAATAAGCGTATTTTAAGCGGTTTTTTGAAAAAAAAAGAATTTTGACAGAGTGTCATTTTTCATCTCTTTTAAAGCAAAACTCAAAGTTGAATTTCAAAATAAATGATTACTGAAAGTTTTTCCCATATGATGCCAACTTTTTGGCGGACACTGTATGTGCATATGTTACCAATAATATTTTTCGTATTTCTTTAGTGATGATATTCAGTTATAAATAACCTTCACTGTTAACTATTTTCGTTTTTTTTTATTTATGCTTCGAACTTTACAAGTAAATTTGCTTTTAGAACAATTCTAGTTATTCGTCTATTTGGAAACTTGTTCAGCTCTCCTTTCATTTTGACAATCCTTGTCGTCACCTGGTTGGACGTGGCTACTCGGCCAATCGGACAATATTTCAATTCTTCCTTCTACTTCTTTGATTTTCTGTCTTTCTTTCCAACTTTGTACCTTCTTTGAACTCACTCTCTGACCCAATTATGATATTATGAAACTTTGAGGAGGCAGAAGCCATATTATACATAGTAATTTTTGTATCACTGTAGGCGGGGTTAATCATTTATCGAAATCATGATTATATTCAAACTCGAAAATTAATTGTTTCAATTTTTCAACTTTTTGCCATGAAAACCACACCTATTCAACAATTTACTTTGGGAACTCCACTGTTACCACTCCTTTGGGCTGTATTTCAACACTTTTTCCCCAAAATTTCAATTTCGGGTGTATGGATCCATGGAATATCCAGTTTTCACTCTCGGCGTGGAATGCAGAGACTGGAGGGTGGTGACTGACTTGTTCACATATTATTTTGAATTCCTTTCTTTCCAATTCGTAGGTTTCTCCAAGCAAGGGATTGAACGGCTTCCCTAGACGTTCCCAATTTGAAGCTAGGGCACTGACGGCAAATCCTGGATATGGAAAATAATTTAAAAGCATATGCTTTAAATAATGTATCAGTTTTTTCTTTCGCAAGGACGTATACTGTGTATGTCAGTAAACTTCCAAATTTGCAAATTCATCCCCAAATGGAACATGATGAAGATGCAAATTCTATCTACTTTGATTTGCAAAAATTTATTTAGACCCTCTAAAAAAAATGAATGAACTTTCGGAAAAGCTATTGAGGAAGGAAAAGCTTGTGATAGACAGTTATACCTTGGAATATAAAATAGTTTATTGAAAAAAGGTTAAAGTTTCGAAATAGAAAATAAAAATCAGCTGTGGGACACCCCATAATTTGACCGGCTGGGGCTTTGGGAAAATGGGGTTATTTGATTTTTTTGTTGTGTTGCTCCCTGTCGAATTTAGTTCTAATCCATCGGATAGATTTTGAATAATTGAATGGCAAAATTTTGAATTTTGCAATTTTTTTTATTTTTGATAGATGTCAGTTGGAGAAATAATATTCACTGTTCTAGATATAGTTTTTCGAGGGTTCTCAAATGACATATTGCAAGTACGCTACAGTTTCTGTCATTTTTTAATAGTGACACTTCCGTTCAACAGATGACAGCCAAAAACTAACAGTCGCATTCGGGACAGAAACTGTATCTTCATACCAAATTTCTGCTCGATTGGTCAAACGGTTCGGCAGTTGTCGTGGAAGATTACAGACAGACACACATACAGACAGACTTCACTCTGTAAATGGTCTCAATCGTCTCGGGGGACCTGAAAACGGATATTTCTGTCGACATCTCATTTTTTTTTCGCACAATTGCATTTCTTGACCACTGGGGGGTCGGCCAAGTAAAAGTTATGAGAAATGTCGAAATCAAATTCGGAATAATTTGTTTACTCATAAATTGAATCAAAACTACCATATAGGCTGATGATGAGAACGAAATGAAAATGTTTCTAGATATTTTCTAACGAGTTTCAATTTATCTTTAAACGAGCAATTCTTGTATATTTCGGAAACGGCTTTGACGACTTGGATGAAATTTTGTATTTTAGGGTTTTGCTTTTTTAGTTTATCTGTATAAGCGTCTTTGCTGAAAAAACGCGATTTTACACAAAAAAATTAATTACGAATCGATACGTAAATTTTCGAGGTACCTCTATTCTTTGTGAGATGGCGCTATATGACATTATCAATTCAATGTTAGATCTTTGGTAAACCAAGAGCCAAGAAACTCATATGGTTTGTGTATAGCCAACCTGTGCCAAACTAGGTAAGATTGCAAAATATTCAAATGTACTAAGTATGTGATTCGTATCTAAATAAGCATCTTCTACGAAAAAACACGATTTTACGGAAGGAAAAACACCGATCAAAGCGCTGTCGCCCAGGGACTACTTATTAAATTCGTTCAAGATATGTCCCTTCTAAACAGACTGAAATTCGCAGGCCGCGACTCCCAAACCCCAGATATCGATTTATAGTTGTATCGGGCCTTAAATAAAACTGTTGAATGTGTTGTCACGAGCGTTTTGGGGACTTTATTTGTCGATGCAGAAAAGTTTTCACACAACAAAATACATTCATAACGATTGCAGAGTATTGGACAAATAAAACGAATCTACGTCTTCACTAACGTTTCGCAATTATATTGTTTGCTTTTTCAGAACTATAATGTGAAACAGAGAGTGTAACGATGCAAAGATCCAAAACTTCTATATTTTTGAAATCGAAATTGTGACCCAGATTATGGTCCTATACCATGAGTATAAAATGAGAAAAAATCCTTCCAAAATAAAAAGAAGTTTTCTTTGAAATATTGACAAAGCCTTTATTAAGCAAAAAAAAAATAAAAAAATATGTATTACCTATCAAAACATTAATTTTTTAATTTTTTTGGGAGCTTGTTTTCTGTATAATATGGTTTATTTATGGGGATTTTCATATTGTCTGATGTTTCGTGATACTTTATATTATTTTTGTGTTCGAATTTTCTCATTGTCAATGGTTTTGATGTTTCTCTTGTGTAAGTTGTGCCATAAACTCTTGGAAATGGTTTGTTCATTCTGTAATTCGGGATACAAATATGTAATACATAGAATATAAAGATAAATCCTTTCTAAGGACTGCTCACTATTACTAACCTATAATAGGTGTACCTTGGGTCAAATATCCCAAAAAAACAATTCGTTTCCTGGCGTATACTTCCAATTTTCTTCATTAAAATATTATCTATTAGTTTTGAACAGTTTCTGTACATTGAGTATTTTGTCGATAAATTTTTCGGAAAAACCAAGAACGTTCGTAATTAATTATATTTGATGTCAGAGGTGGTTGATATTATTGAATTGTTGAATTGATTGCTTATTTCAAATTAATTCAATAAAAATCTATATAATATTGTTTTTATAAAAGAATAGGTATATGCCTACCTTCATTTTTGTCAATCCAAATATATTTGTTCAATATTATGTTTCTTGTGAATTATCTAGTTTGCCATACCAGAAAAGATCAGTAATTGTTTTCACTTTTAGCAGAAGATAAAAAAATATATGAATTGGAAAGGAATACTTGTAAAGGTATTCTAGAAATATTTCCATATCTCTAGACTATCTAAAACCCAAAAAATATACCGAGAATAGATTCAATGGAACCGAAAGATAAAATAAGGGCTCATGCAAATTTTTCCAGAACCCGAAATTCACATTGAAAACATAAATTGCATTTTAGTTCGAGATATACTTACCAATGACGTATTGCATCCTCAAAATGGGGTCTTCCTGCTCGGATGCCAGTCTGAGAAGATGAGAGTATTCCATGTATTCC
The DNA here is from genome assembly GCA_018342105.1 of Gonioctena quinquepunctata. Lineage (NCBI taxonomy): Eukaryota > Metazoa > Arthropoda > Insecta > Coleoptera > Chrysomelidae > Gonioctena > Gonioctena quinquepunctata. The sequence goes on along the minus strand of JAFIRS010006254.1, from coordinate 8,533 downwards.
GCCATGCGTTGGAGAAAACTCAATGGCTCATTGAATACAACCGGCATGGTTATTTTGCTCAGTTCCTTTCCTATGCAGTTTTTCAAAACATACCAGATGTTGAAGTCGTTGTGGTACATAGGCACTGGTAAGACATGTCTGAAATGGATCAAGTTGCGAAATCAATGAAACTTATGCAATATTCTAGACTCTGTACAGTTTGTACACATAGCTGACACCTAGCACACACAGAGAGAGGTAGATATAACTATGCTATACAGGGTGATTCAAAAGTACTTTGACAAACTTCAGGAGGTGATTCCTCACAATATTCTAATATGAATTGTTCGAATAAATATATGCCCGGAAACGCTTCGTTTCCAAGATACAGGGTGTTGAAGTTTTATTTTTATTTTGTTTTTCTTTAAATAACTTTCGAAATACTGACCTTAATCAAACGAAAATTGGTATTGAGATGTTTTGAATTAGAACCCGATGTTATTATTGCTCTTACTTGTAGAGGGCGCCACCTACACGTCTTTCTCTTTTTTGAAGATTCATAACTTTTTTGAGCGTACTTCTAGCACATTTTTCAGTAAAAAAATTAGTTCCTCCATCATATCTTCGTAAAAAAGCTACGTTTGTTACAAGTCGCTATAAGCAACCGTTTTCTAGATATTTGCACTTGAAAATTTCAAGTCGATTATTTGATAATCGATGCGTGTTGAAGTTATTACCATTATTTTGCATTTTTCACAAGAATTCTTAGGAAATGAATTTGACGTTTAAGTAAGTAGTTTTGGTTTTTTGTAGGGGGCGCCACCTATTCTATCTATTTTTACTCGTTTGAAATAGTTATTTTTGTATCAAGGGTGCAAAATCTGTATTGTTTTAATAAAATTTGCAAGGAATATCAATATTTTATTCCAAGAAATTTTGAATATGTAGAATAACATAAAATAAAGGAAACTAAATTGTATTCAAATGAATTGTTCAAAGTGTCCACCTTCAGCGAAGATACAGGCATTCAGTCTTCCAGTCATTGAATCTCGTACACGCTCAAAAATTATTGGTGTGTTTCTTATTGTTTCACAGGCGTCTACTATGCGCTTTCTTAGATCTTCCTCGTTCGCTACTGGAGTTCTATAAACTAGTGACTTCAAATGTCTCTCCAAAAATAAAAATCTAGCGGGCTTAGATCTGGAGAACTTGGTGCCCACGCCTGGTTAGGTTCTTCAACCTCCCCCCCCCCCCCAAAATGTTATAGAGATTAGAAACAACACACAAATTCCCTGAATATAGCGTCAAACATGCGTTTCTGTCTGGGAATATTGCGATCTGCCGGATGGCGGGGCATCGCAGCGGCGCACAGTGGAGTCTTTGTGGCCACCCAACCCAAGCCAACAAAATTTTCCATTCTCGATATTCCTCCCTTTCATCTATATATATATATATATATATATATATATTTTCAATATTAAGCATCAAAAACTGTATCTTGACACAAATTCTCATAACTTTAGTTTCATTTCCAAGGCACTCTATGGTTTTTTTTCTTCGTCAAAAGCATCAAAAATTTATTAGGCAATTTTTGTTTCAAAATTTGACTACAGCACTGGATTGGTAGTCATTATAATGAAAACCATGAAAATTTCATAAAAAAATATTGGTTAACAACGAAGTTATAACAACTTTAATTTTGTAAACAAAGTATTTGATTATAATTTTCATTTAGATTATAGACATATTTGAAATCTGACAACACTGCTGATACAAAGTAGAACACCAGTGAATTTGTACAGCGAAAATCCGAAGTCAATAGCTCATTCCGTTCTACAGTTACAACTCCTGAAAGTATGGTAATGTGAGCGATTTGTGGGGAAGCATTTTGTAATAAAAATTGACTACGCCATGGATTTGTAATTATATTCCTTAAAATAATTTATTTAAGTTTAGGTTATAAGTGTATTCGAAAATAACAGAAAATTAAAAATTCATTTTCAAGTTATGCAGTCTTCCATAGCCGATAAAAACGAAATGAACCGAATCAAGTTTTAAAGTATCAAAATTATTTATTGAATAATAAAACAGAAAGCAGGACAAAAAATATTCCTTTTAAATTCTGCAAAACTCAATTAAAACAAGCTTTTAGAGGAGGTATCAATAATTTGAGGAGAGCTGAACTAATACATTAGGCATAGGTATTGTACTAAATCAATAGTAGGCTGTGTACACCACAAATCGCTCACATTACCATACTTTCAGGAGTTATAACTGTAGAATGGAATGAGCTATTGACTTCGGATTTTCGCTGTACAAATTCACTGGTATTCTCCTTTGTATCGGCACTGTTGCCAGATTTCAAATATGTCTATAATCTAAATAAAAATTATAATCAAATACTTTGTTTCCGAAATTAAGGTTGTTGTAACTTCGTTGTTAACCAATATTTTTTGATGAAATTTTGACGGTTTTCATTTATAGCGACTACGAATCCAGTGGTGTAGTCAAATTTGAAAACAAAAATTGCCTAATAAACTTTTGTCGTTTTTGACAAAGAAAAAAAACCATAGAGTGACTTGAAAATAAAACTAAAGTTAAGAAAATTTGTGTCAAGATACAGTTTTTGATGCTTAATATTAAAGAAAAATATTTTTGAGATTGACTGAAAAATGCGTATTCTAAAGGGGTGGTTCCATTTTGAATGGGTCACACTGTATATATATATATATATATATATATATATATAATAATATTTCTATTTACAAAAATTTAGTCACAACAGGATTCTTAGTTTTTGAATGACTTCGGACGATTAACTTTTTCAATCTGATTCTCCTGAACTCTGATCTCCGTCATCTTCTTCAAAGAGCTTTCCTACAAAGCTAGTCTACTCCATCTTCAGAAATTGAAAAATAAACAAACCTGTAATGTGTCCGTAATAATATAGTGCTGAAACGTAATCAAATAGCACGTCCACTCACAAAGAAACCTATTCTTTAACTGAGGCTAGGAGCACCTAGATGTTACTTATGCTCCTGCCATTGATGTAATCCATGCACTAGTAATGATAAAATGTACTTTATACAATTGTTGAGCAATTTTTAACTGTCACACTTTTGACCAGGCCTCAAATACTCCACTGTATATCCCCGAATTTGGGAATTATTGAACAACTTGAGAAAATTGATTTGCTTTTTATTTCCAAGAAAATTTCACGTATCCAAATGGGAAGTCAATCTCCACGAAAACAATATCTATGTAGTTCATTCTATTAACAAAGTGTATGCATTTCGGGAGTTTATACTTCCATCATTAGCACGAATACAAAGAGTTTAACAAATGATCACCATAAATAAAATAACAAACAAATGGACAAATAGACAAAGGACAAATTTCGTCATCTACCTTTCACATACAGTGCTCGTCTAAAGTCGGTTCCCCCCTACTAATTTTTGAACCACTTGGTATATCGCAACAAAATTAGGAGGGCTGAAATAAGAGATAAAAACCTACTTTTTCATGAAAAAATCACAGCTAAAAGTTCCAAAATGGCGGCTGAGCGCCATCTTCAATATTTTTTTTGAATAGAACACCCCGTATATTAATCCGTTTTCGAAATCTGCTCATGATTCTCAACAGTTTTCTCTCATACACTTTACTACTAAATTCAATTGTTTTCGAAATATCAACGTTTGGAAAGTGACATTTTGGTCATTTCAATCCCAACCAAAAACACTAATCTTGCTTTCAATCAAGTTTGCATTGGAAAAAATCGTTGTCGCGGTAACATCTTGTTCACTGTCAAACTGAATTGCTAACTGTCAAATAGTCCGTGGAGTGCCTAAATCCTTTTATGAAAAGTGTGATCATGGCTCGTAGTTTAGACGATAAATTTGAAGCAGTTTTGATATTTGGAGAAGCTGAAAGAAATTATCATGTAACAGTCCGTATGTTTAATGACAGATTTCTCGAGAATCATATTTCGAGGTCATATTTGCGCAAACTTTTAAATAAGCTCCAAGCAACTGGTACGCTGAAAGATGCTCCAAGATCGCCTCTTTCAGAAGAAAAAAGGTAGAAATTGTTGCTGAAATGGTAATCAATCCGACTCAGTCGACGTCTGCAGTTGCTGAATCCTGTGGAGTAAGTTCAAAAAGTGTCCAAAGTTTCATCCCTATAAAATGAAAATCCTGCATGCTCTCACGGAGGATGATCCAGACCGGAGGGTTGAATTTTGTGAGTGGTTAACAAGAACAATTGAAGGAGAACGGGGCTTCCTAAAACGTGTATGTTTCGCAGACGAATGCACGTTTTTTCGTAATGGAAAAGTCAACAAACAGAATGTACGATACTGGAGCGATACTAATCCGCATATTTTTAGAGAGGGACATACCCAGTTTCCTAAAAAGGTGAATGTTGGGCAAGGATTTTGGGCAATCGCGTTGTTGGACCGATTTTCATCAGAGGCAATCTTACAGGAGTTCTTTACAGAAATCTTTTAGAAACTGAAATTGAACGTCGAATAAGACAAATTGTATTAAACAATCAGAAAGAGTTTGAAAATCGTGAAATCATATTTCAGCAGGATGGGGCACCTCCCCATTTCTATCGCATGGCTAGAGAGTTACTCGATACAAACTTTCCTGGGCGATGGATAGGTCATAGGGGAAGTACATAATGGCCACCAAGATCTCCGGATCTTACACCTCTATATTTTTTCCTTTGGGGGTATCTGAAGTCAAAAATCCACGCCACTGAATGCCAAACAATAGAAGAGTCAGAACGCAGAATAATAGATACATGTGAAGAAATAGATGAACAGACTTCCATCAACGTGAGAGAAGCTATTTATAATAGGGCACTTTATTGTCAAGATTTAGGAGGGGGCCACATTGAACACTTGATGAAATAATTGTTGGGGTTAGATAAAAGTGTTATTCGAAAATAAATTATATTTTTGTTGCTACCTAATTTGTTTTGATTGTGAATTTACGGAACATATTCGTAGGCTTCGAGATTTTTCGGTAAGCGGTACAGTTTATCCTTAATAAACTCTCTTCACGCCTCTTTAACTACAAATTAATAACAACGTTTAGTTAGCAAAATGTTTTACCGGAGGTGACCAAAATCCATACTTCATTTTAAACCGGAATGTCACTTTTCAAACGTTAATATTTCGAAAACAATTGAATTCAGGAGTAAAGTGTATTAGAGAAAACTGTTGAGGATTATGAGCAGATTTCTAAAATGGAATAATACACGGGGTGTTCTATTTAAAAAAACTATTGAAGACGGCGCTCAGCCGGTTGAAACTTTTAGCTGTGATTTTTTCATCTCCTATTTAAGCCCTCCTAATTTCGTTGCGATATACCAGGTGATGATCATGATCATTTGTGTATAACGATGATAATAAAAATGTGAAAACAAAAGCCATCGTTTTCATACGGGCATAGTGACAGACTCGTATGAATACGATGGCTTTTTTTCACCTTTTTATTATTATACACAAATTAAGAGATAATATAATAATAACATAAATATAAAGTGTAGATGACGACATTTGTCTTTAGTCCATTTGTTTGTTATTTTATTTATGGTGACTAAGGACAAATTTCGTCATCTACACTTTACATACATGTTATTATTATATTATCTCTTAATTTGGTGTATAACGATGGGAATAAAAAGGTGAAAACAAAAGCCATCGTATTCATACAAAGCAAAGTGACAGCCTCGTATGAATACCATGGCTTTTGTTTTCACCTTTTTATTATTATACACAAATTAAGATATTATAATAACATATATGTAAAGTGTAGATGACGAAATTTGTCCTAAGTTCATTTGTTTTTACACCCTTTATATTAGCTTCACTTGTATGTTTGTAACCGTATGTTTGTAACCGATTCCTTTGGGCGCGATTTTGACCCACTTCCAGACGTACGAATGATTTGAAATTTGGCAGGTGTACATAATTCCAGTGACAATGCATTAAGAAATTTTTGTTTGAAAAAAAAAAACAAAATGGCGGCTCCAATATGGCGTACGAGTTTTGTGATTATGGTCCGATTCGCTTCAAAATTGGTATCTGAGGGTTTTCGTGGTCAGAGATTATGATTCTTTTGTCAAAACTGGAAAATTCGAGATGGCGGATCCAAAATGGTAGACGAGTTTTTTGATTATGGTCCAATTCTGTTCAAAATTGGTATGTGGGGGTTTTTGGGGTCCAATATTAGGATTCTTTCGTAAAAATTGAAAAATTTCAGATGACGGCTCCAAAATGGCGGACGGGTTTTGTGATTATGGTCCAATTTTATTCAAAATTGGTATGTGGGGGTTTTTGGGGTTGGAGAATATGATTATTTTGTCAAAATTGAAGGATTCAAGATGATGGCTCTAAAATGGCGGACGAGTTTTGTGATTATGGTCCGATTCTATTCAAAATTGGAGAATAAGAGTTAAAAACATTAAATAATAATAATAATAGTTTGAAAAACTAAAAAACACGCTTTAATAGAAAACAAAACTAAAAAGTTGAAAATAAATGATAGTTTAAAAACTAAAGAACACGCTTCAATAGAAAACGAAACTAAAAAGTAGAAAATGATTTTAAATGAGTTTGAAATATTTCATCGTAAAAAAGCGTTAGATATTTTCATAATGATTCTACTTTTACCAATATCTGTCCATGAAATATTAACAACAATTGACATCAAGAACCCCACGCTTTTTTACGATGAAATAAATTTGTTGTTAATCACTGTATTCTTATTTCAAACTCATTTGAAATTATTTTCTACTTTTTAGTTTAGTTTTCTATTAAAGTGTGTTCGTTAGTTTTTAAACTATCATTTATTTATTTTATTTATGGCAACCATTTGTTAAACTCTTTGTATTCGTACTGATAATGGAAGTATAAACTTCCAAAATGCATATAAAGTAAACCACATATATATTGTTTTCGTGGAGATTTACTTAGAGTCGTCCCCCCCCCTCCGATTGAGTATATTTTTATATCCTCTCCACTTTGAGTAATATGGACTACTTCTACCATTTCATTTTTACAAGCTTTTATTCAGTTTCACTTGACTTCTAGTCGTCCGATTAATTTGAAATTTGGCGGGTGTTCATAATTTCGGGGACAATACATTATGGGAAAAACAAAATGGCAGCTCTAAGACGGCGGACGAGATTTGTCATTATGGTCGGATTTGATTAAAATTGGTATGTAGGGTTTTAGGGTCGGAGATTAAGAATTTCCTATCAAAACTTGTAAATTCAAGATGGCGGCTGCAAGACGGCGGACGAGTTTTGTGATTATGGTCGGATTTCGATTCAAAATTGATATGTGGGGGTTTTCGGTGTCGGAAATTATGTAATTTTTGTCAAAATTTATGAATTCCAGATGGCGGCCCCAAGATGGAGGACGAGTTTTCTGATTATGGTCCGATTCGATTCAAAATTGGTATGCGGCGGTTTTCGCGGTCGGAGATTGAATTTTGTAAATTATAATTCAGATGGCGCCCAAGATGGAAGACGAGTTTTCTGATTATGGTCATATTTATTCAAAATTGGTATGTGGGGGTTTTCAAGGTCGGATATTATGGATTTTTTTTGTCAAAATCTATAAATTCGAAATGGCGACTTCAGGATGGCGGACGAGTTTTGTGATTCTGGTCAGATTCAATTCAAAATTGGTGTGAGGGAGTTTTTGGGGTCGGAGATCATGATTTCTTTCAGCTCAAAACTTACAGGGTAGAGACCTTGTAATAACGATGATCTACAAGAAATGAACAGATTAAGGCGAACTAAAAAGCAAAAAAGAAAATAACTGAAAAAAAACCTTTTCAACGACAAGTTTTATTTAAGCCGTGTACTTAAACGTATAAAATAAGTTTAAGTCACCGCTGACAATGATTTAATTATTTTTTGTTGAATTATTTGGTTTCAAAATGCTTGACGCGCGAATTGTAATAAAACAAGTTGTTACTTACCAACCAACTGTTGTCCGATGAAATTAATTGGTACCTACTTTTATGAACACTTCGCGCGACAATGTTTTTAAAAACAAATAATTCAACAAAAAATAATTGAATCATTGTCAGCGATGACTCAAACTTATTTTATACGTTTCAGTAACGGCTTAAATAAAAGCTTGTCTTTAAAAAGGTTTTTCATTAGTTATTTTTACGTATCCGTTTACGCGATACTTTGCCTGGACCAGGACCCGACAAAAAATTCTGGGTACGTGCTTGCGTAAATGCTGAACTTCCAGAAAAAAGATAAAATCTTCTAGCGAGAAAAATATTCCAAGGACGAAAGTTTTCACATTTATCCAAATGATTGTTTTCCCAGCCATTCCAGCAAAATCGATTGCTGAAATAACAGCAAATATTTTTAATGGATGAGAGAGGGCAACACATACCTGTACTCCTTTTCTTCAATGTCCATCCTGCTCGTCTAAAAACGAACCCCCTTCGAAATCCGACCAGGGAAACGAACATTTGTTGAGGACTCCGCTAAACATTCACCTCATTTCCTGCCTGAATCA
>JAFIRS010006253.1:0-40581 GCA_018342105.1 Gonioctena quinquepunctata | reverse complement strand
TATTTCCTCAGATTTCTTCTTGAGGCGAACTGTTCGCCAGTTCTTATTCTAGTTTTGTTATTGGTTGAAAAGAGACATCTGTCAAACTTCACGAATACCAAAGCTAGAATTAGAAGCCTCCGAACATTGCACAAAGAAAGCACTGTCGTGCTGTTTTTCGATTTGTACCATTTGAATTTGAGGTTAACTGCATTTTGACAGACGGAGAATTGGAAATGAAATTGTCATTGAATTTCAGAAAATATAAAATTCAATGCATACAATATGATGAACTATGGGAATATCATTATTAGTCAATTCGTCATGATTTGTACTTGCTTTTGGTACTGAATATATGTGAAAATTCGAAGCTGCTGCTTTATACTGTCCACACAAAATACAAATGTGGCCCATTATACAAAAAGTATCCCCACACACTACACTACCTGAATGAACTGATGAACAAGTGCTTTTTCAAAGATCAAACTCAGGAATAAGCTAAGCAAGATTTCAAATCGAAGAGATGGAAACCGCATAGATACCGACAAAACACTAAAAATAATTTCATATAAGATGCTGCAGATGTCAGAAATTAAGTTCCGACATTGAGCGAGAATATAGACAAACATTTTTGGACGGCGCCATCTACCACAGAGAGACAAGCTCTGTTGAAGTAACAGGTGGTGTCCCCTCGAAAATCTAAACAATATCGAATCAGTTCATTCACCAGGGTTTTTAGACATCTTATATCAAAGTAATATCAACTCCAGTTATTGAAGCACCTAACTGAAGATCTGACAAGAATCTACGGGCAGTAATCTCATCATTGGAATTTCCACTAACTTGTTTTGGACGGTCTACATCTAAGAACATCTTTTTAAATTCCTTCTGAACAAATGCTTTTCTGATCTGAAATTTTTCTTTATCTTCATTTGATCTCATCTGCCACTTTCGTACATCCAGACGGTAATCAATGTGAATAATACACTCAAAAAATCTTATTCATCCTTGCAAAGTAGACAATCCAAACTTATACATTTCTGGGTTCGGTAATTTCGTCGTTTTCAGTCGATTCATTGACTTTGGAATAGCCCCACAAATATAACACGACTGAGAAAAAGTTTCTGTTAGTGCGTTACAAATTTTTCCATCAACCAATGTGAACAACATCTCATTTGTTAATGTACGGAACTAATGTTGGAGATAATTGTTCGATTTGATTTACAATGTGTGCAACTGCGCTTCGGGTTAACTGTGCAGTTTCTTTTTTCAACTGAAATTTTATTGGCATTCAAAATCTGGTACTCGAAGAGATGGCGCGTGCTCACAATCGAGTTACAACACCCATCTTCTGCACATGGTGGCTGGTTCCGGAGAACCCGTGCACGTAGGTCTCTCTACTTGGGCACATTGGGAGCCCACATGATCTGAGAATCAGCTGGGCATGCCGATTTCTCTGACGAAACTCAACAGTTCAGCTGAATCTCTGACATCTTCTGGTTTCAGAATTATGCCACCCAGGTTGATCTCCCTCTGGTGCACCAGAGTGGGGCACTCAGTAAGGATGTGCGACGATGTCTCGTCACTTTCCAGGCAACGTCTGCATAAGGGATCATCTGTGATCCCTTTAAGTTCCATGTGCCTGTTCACGTAATTGTGTCCCGTTAGGAGCCCAGTCACAGTCCTGATATCCCGTCTGTTGAGTGACAGGATCTCTCTTGACAGTTTCTTCGAGGGCCCCTTAATTGGGAGCTTCGATTGCCTCATGCATGGCGCCTTCCACGTTTTGATGAACTGCTTCTGCAGCAGTCCCTCCATGTTTGAGATGGCCATGCTATTGCGTATTCCCAAGATTGGTTCCGGTCCGACTGGAGTCTTTCCCGATCCAATCTTGGCTATTCTGTCTGCCTCTTCGTTCCCAGGAACACCTGTATGTCCTGGTACCCATATGAGGCTGACTTTCCTTGTTTTTTGCAAACTTTCTATGGCATTCCTACACTAGGACACCAATTTGGTTGTGATCTTGTTTGATCCTATCGCCATGATTGCTGCATTGGTGTGCGAGTAGATGAGAATAGGTCCTCGACTCCTGTTGTCGAGGCATTCCTGAATGCAGGTGAGTATAGCATATACTTCGGCCTGGAACACTGAGGCGTATTTGCCTTGAGGAACTGAGATTTTTCTCTTTGTACCTTCCTTGTATACTCCTGCGTCGGACATTCTCCCAAGTTTTGATCCATCTGTATACCAGGATGATCCGCCGGGCGCAGCGTCTTTCCATTCATCACTCGTGGGGATGATGATTTTTGGTCCCTTTTCAAAAGTCAGAACCGGCGGGATGCTATCTCTTTCCATATTTCACAGTAAATTTTCAATCGTTTTGATTTCATCCCGATCAGATTCCGTCCAAATTCAATATACTTACTTACCTGTTTGTATGTTATATATTCTTATACATATAGTCGATCAAGTGTTAGAAATGAAGCAGGCAAAATTGAAGAATGAGGAACATTTATTATAAAAATATGTTGCAGGACAGAGATTAAACTACATATCAATTATAAATAACGTCAGAAATCCTAAAAGAAATCAAAAATCATGTCTGTAAACCTATTTCGCACATAATCAATAACATCTTCTCCTCTGGTGTTTGCCCGTCTCAGTTTAAAAAAGCATTAATCAAACCAATTCACAAAGCGGGTCCAAAGAAGTTGACTAAAAATTATAGATCTATATCAGTTATATCCAATATTGCAAAACTATTTGAAAGAGCGTTGAAAAACAGGATCACATCCTTCACTAACAAATTCAAAATGATTAATAACCGTCAATATGGATTTCAGCAAAATGAATCGACCCAAGATGCTATAGCGTATTTGACATCAAAGATATCAAAAAGTGTGGACACTGGGAAAAAATCTGCTTGTGTATTTTTAGATCTTGCTAAAGCATTCGACACGGTTCGCCACTCACAGCTACTAGATATTTTAGAGGACCTAGGATTTCGAGGGGTAGCTAGAAAATTAATAGAAAGCTACTTAAGCGACAGGAAACAATAGTAGTTTGAGTATAGAGTGCACTGTGGAGTATGGCGTACCACAAGGAACTGTGCTGGGTCCAGTGCTCTTTATACTCTACATAAATGATCTCTTTAACATTGAATCATCTGGAGAAGTCATCAGCTTCGCAGATGATACCGCCATAATTTTCGAAACTGAAAATTGGGATAATTTAAAAACCATCATCGAGAATGATTTGAAACTTATCAAAAATTGGTTTGACTATAAGTTACTGACAATCAATTTTGAAAAAACATTTTATATGCCCTTTTCATGTTATGAAAACACAAATCCTCCATTTAGAGACCTGAAAATTAATAATAATTTGAGAATACAGCAGACCGAGACGATTAAATACCTAGGAATAACAATCGATAAACATTTTCGGATGGAACATACATATTCTGAAACTTTGCAATACCCTGAGAAGTATCTTATATCGATTCAAATATATCGCCAAATTTTTTTAAGAACAATATCTCAGAATGATTTATCATGCATTGGTTGAATACAGATTAACATATGGGATAATAGGATGGGGAACATATTAAAAATCTTGAAGTTCTTCAAAAAATATTTTTAAAATTTTACTGAACAAACCTTCCCGATACTCATCTGATTTGATATACTCCGAATCCAAAATCCTTGACATTCGTCAACACTATTTCCTTGTATCACCCTGCTTTGAATTCAAAACTAAAACTAATCTTCGGAGAATAGAACATTTTTACGAAACAAGATGCAAATCCAAATACTTCAAAACACCTCTTGCTTCAAAGTCTATGGACAAAATGCTTTTCGTATTTAGTACCAAGGTTTTTCAATTTTATTCCAGTTGAAATAAAAGAAATATCTTCGTATAGAGGATTCAAGAAAAAACTAAAAAACTATTTACTTAATTCACCCAGAATTACTGTTCATGAGCTCGTGGAGGCTGGTTAACGGCGTGATGAGATCTCATTCCATCTCAACTAATCAGTTTAATGTCTTCCTTCAATTGCCTTTTTATATATCATTTCTATGTATTAAATTGCATATTTTAATTCTGTAATTTCATTTTTTATATTTATTGACCACTAGGATGGTCGTATACTAGGCAAGTGTTTTTTTTATTTTTTATTTTAATTTTAATTAACTAATTTATTTCGCATTGGTAACTGCTCTTTTGCTTTAAACCGTACATGTGTTATTTATCAAATCCAATAATGTGAGAAAATCTTAAATTGAATTCAAACATACTTTCTCATCGTTTTACTCAGTATTCATCGATACTAATTTTAAACATAGGCTCTCACACCACAGACAGTCACTGACTTTGTGGTTTTCTGTTTATTTGTGAAAAAATTGTATTCGTCGTCATCTGAATGGAATTGTATTTGCACATTCTTTCTTTATAACAAATAAACTTATTATTATTATTATTATTATTACACAAGCACAGTCAGTTGTTTAACGTGTCTAGTGTCAGCCACTACATATCCACGTTTCCAACCACAACGTGGTTGGAATGTGACTATCTGAGATCCAGTAACGTAGATCGGAACGTAGCAAAAAAGTGTTCCCGATTTTGGTAGCCGCCGCGTAATAGAACCGTGTATATCACGTGACAGTGGTTGTGGTCAAACACCGCAAAGTATTCCAGAATCGTAGCCGATACGTTCCGTCCACTAAAAATGCTACTTGGGATGTGTCGTTGATGAACAATCGCTTGGTAGATGTTTGCAAAACTTATTAACACTACCGTATGGATGGTAATTGAAAATGAAAGCCCGGCGAGGAAATATATGTGTGACATTGCTGTTATGTTTATTTGAAAATCTAATACAAAAAAATGTTGTATGCAATACGTACGCAAATGGCTTCAGCGGACATCGTGTTCACTTTCCGATTCGTCCGCTAAAGCCTCACTTTGCGTACTTATTCCCAATTCCACATGGTGAAAACAGAAAACGCATTCAATTTGACAAATTTTGTGTTAAATGAATCACAAACAAATTATAAATATTACAAAAAAAATTGTTCTGTCAAACCATCAAAAAGAGGCTGTGATCAGAGAGTAGTGCGCACTAGTTTTTCTAAATGAATAGACGCAGTATCCAAGAGTGGAGAACAAAAGCATCCATCGAACAGTAAAAAATTTCGATAATTTTTTCCTGACAATTGCGGAATTGAGATACGCTGGTACGAGATGAAGCGACTGAAATTGTGCCAGCTTATTTATTAAAAAAAAATCTACGGCACTGGCGCTGACATCGGAAACAGCCCCTGCAAATTCTGCGAATTATTATATTCCAATAGTGTCGTGTTTTTCCTTCCTTTAATACTCTCCTCTCGAGAACCTGTTTAATATTTATAAGCTAGGATTAATAAAAGAAGTCGTAGAGGCATGATACATAGCGGTACACTCGTATTCTCATACAAAAGATGTTGGGATTTACATATAAATCGCAATGAGTTTCCAACACGTTCCCGACATCGTTATCTGAATATACGATAGATCATTATCAGTATTCAGCTTTGCCGAAGATGTCCGTGAATTTTCTTGCAAGGAATTGATTATGTGTTTCGGGTGATAATGTAGTTATTATGGCATCCGTTTACGTGCCCGTCATGGTTATTTGATATATTCAGCATAGCTAACCGGGAGGTTTTCTGATAAAAATTCCTAGTTTGTAGTCGGAATTTCCAAGTTTCAACTGTCAAGTCAAAAAACTAAATTTCCAGTTCAAAGTAGGAATTTCCAACTCGAACTTTCAGACTGACGAGTAGATAATTTAGAGTTTAATATCGAAAAAATAGAATTCCGAATTTTGAGTTGGAAAGGACCTCGCACCGAATCAATGGGAAATTGGCTTTTGGTGAATTTGCTCGAATTTTTTATATATTGCAGAACTCGTGATGCTGATCAAATGTCTCCATTGCACCACCGCTCTAAATTCAACAGTTTAGATTATATAGGGTCCTGAAGATAACTTTTCCAAAATTTCAAATAGCCATTGTGGAGAGACTTTTCCGAATATATAAACCAAATCGAGTATGCATCGATTGTTCATACGGCCGATTTGAATACACTAACCAAAAAATTGAGCGGTGGAATTTCATGCATTTTCAGGTATTTCGTAGGATACCAATATCAATTGCGATTGATGATATTAGCATACCTGAATTAAACTGACATATCTATTATGAAACTGCACCAGTCCTGCTTATTGATATATCCAAATGCCTGAAATTCCGGAAAAGTCGGTTACAAACTCGATCGTTCACGGTGAAAGTTCACTCTGCAGATACATAAAATATACAGGGTGGATCAAAAACTAGTGTTCCTTACTGATAATTTCCTTGAAGTAGTTATGATTGACATTGATCTCATTGAAGCATTTTCAGAAATACATTATGTTCGACACACATCTGCTGAAAGATTTTGAACAATATTATTAGTAAATAAAACTTCATCTACTACGATTAGTAGAACAAATTGAATGATGGTAGAAGAATCTCGAGAAATATTGCAAATAATAAAAACAGAAACATTGATTCACAACAAAATAGGAAACGAAATATGCTCATATTACATTAAAAAGACGTACCAATATGGAATGTATAGGTTGCTAATGAAGAACGACAGGAAATCCAGAATAGCTATATCTCGTACCTTTTCGATTTTTTAGGGATTTTATTGCATCTTCGACGTCGATAATGGTCACTAGATCAAGAAAAAATATAACATTTTCTGCCGCCGTTGCAAAGTAGTCAACAAATCAATCATAGAGTATAAGGTAGTTGAATATTCTCCGAGAGTCTTTCGGTTTGTTGGAAGAATTAGCGTTGAGAGAATTGAAATAATTATTTTTTTGCTTTTGTAATTTTGTAGTCGTATCTTTTTAAACGTTTTGTACGCTACTTTGTCGTTTTCAAGTTTTGTGACGTCATATACTTGTTTTATGGCAGCAAGAGATTTTCTCATTTTTTGGAGATTGTTGTCGAAAAAATTCAGTGGTGCTTTGTTCACCGTGACATTTTTCAGCGGTATATGTTTATGAATTGAGTTCTGCGATAATGTACGAAATATGTAGAGAGATGGACTATCGAATATAGAGTCTCAATCAATTTCAGTAGGAGACTGCTTAATTTTTTCAGTGCCCCTTACAGTTATGATTCTATTTCTAATGAGTTTCTGACACGAATTGATGGCCCCCTTGATCGAGATGACTTGGCCAAATCGTGTTGTTCGAATTATGAAGTCAGACAAAGGCAATCACTCAAAATTGTCGAACTTCTTTCACACTGTACATTGAAGTCATCTACAATGATAAAAACATCAAAAATTCTTCGAATTTCGTCATAAAAATTGGGACATCGCCTGAATATGTTCGAAAGCCAGTTACGATGAAAGTTTTCAGATAAATCGCTTGGATAGCATTGATTTCATCACGAAATAGACGGATACTTCCTCTTGAAAAAAATGGCTATCCCACCATGTTCATTCATGCTCCTACTGAAAAATAACAAGCTATATTGTACGAATGTATATTGCACACGTGTGTTCTATGGAATAAAAAGTGTTTTGAAATGCATACTATAGGAAATTTTGCATCTTTCAAGAAATGTCAATTAATCTACTTTATTCGCAAGACATTACAGGGTGTTTCTTAAGTACGTGTAGAAAATTCAGGAGCACGTTGCTGACGTCAAAAGAAGAAGAAAAGTCCCATAAACATATGTCCGCAAGTTATTCGTTTCTGAGATGCAGGGTGACAAAGTTGAATTCTTATTTTTATTTTCAGTGAATACATTTCAAAATAATTGTGATATTCGAGTGAAGTTTGGTATCTGGGAGTATTTTTCAATGACGAAATCAAATTTGATGTTAGTTTGTCTCTTTCGTGGGGTTTTTCATTTAAATATCATTACTTTTTTGTACTTACCTGTATCACGTTTTCTAGTGGAAAAATCGATGTTTCTAACATTTTTGTGTAAAAAATATATTATTGGTGGAGGTCGCTGCGAACGACTGTTTTCGTTGGGATTTGAAATAATCGATGCAAGTGATTTTAAATGACAAGATTTTTTTAATTCAAAATTAAGTTATTTAAAAAAATTTTTTTTTTTCAATTTCATTTTAAAATGGGAATCGGGTGTTATTACAATTCAATACTAATAATAATAACAGTAATCAAGACCAATTTAATACTGAAACAGTTGGTTGAGGGTACCTTGCACCATTATGCGTCGGCTCTTCATCTAATGTACCCACGTACACGTTCCATTATACCTGGTGTATTTCGGATAGCGTCACATCCAGCAATGATTCGTTGACGAAGTTGTTCTTTTGGTTTCTATTGGCACGTATCCCTTTTTTTGGGCGATATCAATATTGATTTATTGGATGTCGATAACAAGCATACAGTTGAATATCTGCATACGTTGAATGAATTTGGATATATCCCCACAATAAATGCACCCACCAGAATACAAGGAAACAGTAAATCATGCTTGGACCATATCTTCATAAAATCAAAAGATCCAAACCTTAATGAAAATATTCTACCCATTATATTGAAAACAACAATAACAGACCACTACTCCACCCTACTACAGATTGTATTTACCGAAAAGATAAAAGCAAATATCAACAAAAAAAGATACGAAAAACATATCAATACTAAAAAAATTAACAACGCCTTCAATAAAATTTCTTGGGATGATGTTTACTCTGCACCAACCCCGGATTCTGCAACAAAAAGTTTCATCAAAATAACCATGAGAGCGCTAGAAACATGCACAGACAAACGTCAGATTCACAGAAAAAATACTAAAATAGCACCCTGGGTCACGGACGGTTTATTAAATTCAATCAACAAAAAAAACACTATGTTCAGCAACATGCAAAAGCACCCATATGATGAAAATCTAAAGGAAGAATATAATAACTACAGAAACAAGCTAACATCTTTGATGAAAAAAGCCAAAATTAACTTTTATAAAAAACAAATAGATAAACACCAAAACAATTCAAAAATTCTATGGAATGTCACTCAACAAATATCTAAGACAAAAAAAACAAATTTGTAATAGATAAAATTAAACATCCCACAAAAAATTAAATATTGACTGATAAAATGTACATTGCAAATGCATTCAATAAAGCTTTTGTAGAAACGGGTAGCAAGATCAAACATAACACAAATTACGATATAAAGAGAACATCGATATTAAATTCATTCCTTTTTGAACCAATTGACCAGATGGAACTAAGAAATACAATTTTTGAGCTTAAAAATAATAAGGCAGTGGGCTGTGACGATTTGAAAGCAGAAAATATAAAACTTATATCAACTTACATTCTAGATCCCCTCACTCACATACTCAACCGATATGTAGAGAAAGGTGTTTACCCTGGAGAATTTAAAAAATCAATTATTACCCCATTGTTTAAGAAAGGGGATACGTCTATTATGACACATTATCGCCCTATCTCCCTAGTTACTCATCTGTCGAAAATATTTGAGGAGATCATCAAAAAAAGACTCGTTTCTTTCCTAAACAAATACAAACTAATTTCTAATAGTCAATTTGGATTTAGAGAAAAAATTTCGACCCAAGATGCTGTACTCACTTTGACTTCAGAAGTAACTGAAGCTTTGAATGAAAGCAAAACCTGTCTGTGTGTTCATAGACCTTTCGAAAGCTTTTGACACTGTCAATCATCATCTTCTACTTCAGTCCTTGGAAGATATTGGGATACGGGGCAACACATTGAAACTATTTAAAAGATACTTAACAGGAAGGAGCCAAGCAGTAAAAATTGATGATATATTGAGCAGTTATAAGGGGATCGAATATGGAGTACCTCAAGGCTCCGTGCTAGGACCGACATTATTCAATATATATATATATATATATATATATATATATATATATATATATATATATATATATATCAACGGACTTTTTACATTAGGAGATGGAAACATAGTTGGTTTCGCAGATGACACCGCAATCTTTTATAAAGCGGACAACTGGAATTCCTTAAAAATTAAAGTAGAAACAGAGTTCTCCCCTATTAAATGTTGGCTGGATAAAAAGTTACTAACGGTGAATATTGATAAAACACACTACCTACCATTCTGTTGTAATACAGATGGAGCACCCCCATTCGATCAACTAACGATAAAAACTGATACACCCCTCCACATTTTTCCTGAAAAGAAAATTAAATACTTGGGAATAATTCTAGACACACATTTGAAATGGGACTTTCACATCAAACACACCGTCAATAAATTGAGGACCATCTTATTCAAATTCAGGAAACTCAAAGAACTCCTACCGCTGACGAGTCTCAAAACATTATACTACTCGCTAGTTGAAAGTCATATCCGCTACGGAATAGCAGTCTGGGGAGGAGCGTTAAATACTCATATTCATCAGATTGAAATTATGCAAAAGCGTTTCCTCAAGCTAATGATCTCAAAAAATAGCGGGTATCCTTCTGACAGTTCATACATCGAAACTCGTACGATGGATATAAGACAGCTGTACTTCTTATGCTCTAGCACTAAATATCATTCAAGTAAACATACAGCGTTGCTTCCTTCACACCAGTACCCAACACTTCAGAGAGATCAGTACATTACACCTCTAATGGTCAAGGTCACTGCACAAAGATCATATAATTATTTTGCGCCTAAACTCTACATCAACATTCCCGAAAATATAAAATCCATTACAAACATCAATCGCATCAAAAAAGATTTGAAAAGACATATTCTTCAAAGTCAAGGACATGAACTTCTACATATATTTGTGTAGATGAGAAAAACCATACGTACCTTTGCTATATTGTTCGACTCTGAAATGTATTTGTATTTATATACTAATTTGTCTACTTGTATTTATGTATTTATCAAACTAAATTCAGTTTGTTAGATTTTAAATTGTGATTTTATATGCTGGAACTTTTAATCTATAATTACCTTCTTTTAAATGTATATGTATATAATTGTATTTGGACTGAATGTTGTCTATATGCTTAACCATTACCACCTTTACTTGGATTTTGTGTTTGATTTTTATATTATCTGTCTGCTATCTTGAATCTTAAATTTATATATTAAACAAATTAAAACGGATAATCAGGCTATTATATCAACTTATATATGCGATTTCATCTTCACTATTCTTTATTTTTATTGTTCTATCTATAATTAAATTCAATATTTATGTCAACTTGATACAATATTTAAATTTTGCTCTGAATATATTTTCTCCACATACAAGCAACATGTGATGCTTCTGTGGTTTCAACCATGTTTATTCAGCTTATGTATTACCTTCTTGTTACCTTTTGTGATCTGAACCTGAATAAACATTATTTATTATTATTATATATGAACTACGGCCTTCAAGTGACCCCACAAAAAAAACTCGATTGGATTTAAATCCAGGGACCTCGGAGGCCAGAATTGATTTGGAACCTTAGCGCTGGCGCTCCATCACGCATGTTTGTTTCAGTAGAAGTGGAATGTCTTCAAGTAATTTAGGCAAAATATTTTCAAGGAAATCATGATAAGAATTTCCATTAAGAGTCCCTGGAAAAAAGTGGGGACCAATCAAATAATCCCCAACAATACCAATTCCACGCATGCAATGAAAACTGGTGTTGAAACCTGGACTGAACTATTGCGTGAGGGTTTTCGTCACACCACACATGATTGTTATGAAAGTTCATTATGGCGTTCTTCGAAAAATGTGCCTCGTCAGTGAATAATATATCTGCAGTAAATTGAGGGTTCTGTGCAATTTTCTGCATTGGCAAAATGTTACTCGGGGAAGGAAATCTCGGGGCACAATGCTTGGAAACGCTATACAGCGCGCGTCAAAATTATGGAACAAATTCGATATTTCGCAAGCCATGTACTTTTGACCAAAATCCTGAAATAGGTCGATTTTTATTTTAAAATGCCGATTTTTTATGTATATTCTAAAGAGGTTATGTCACTGGTTTTGACATGGTGACGTGATCGGTCATTTTTTTAAACTGGAATAAATGTCTTGTGATACCTCATCTGGAAGGCCTTTCAATACTGCATTCAATGATAATAATTAATTAGTTTTTTTTTGTACAGGGTGAACAATTTTTTTTATTTTATTTCAATAAGAGAATAACTTTATATCCAACAAAATAGAACAGTTAAATAAGATGTTCGAAATGCCATCCACCAGTCTCTTGACAATAAGCAAATCTACGGAAATATTCCTCTTGCACATTGCGAATAACTTCCGGAGTAATTCTGTTAATTTCGATCCTAATTCGATTTCTCAACTCTTGTAGATTTTGCGGCCTATCTACATAGACCTTCGATTTCAAATAACCCCACAAGAAAAAATCCAGGGGCGTAAGATCTGGAGATCTTAGGGGCCACTCTATCGGTCCGCGTCTACCAATCCACCTCCAAAAATTCGCGAACATCACGTGCATAATGCGGGGGTGCACCATCTTGTTGCAACCAAATACTTTCATTTGGTGAGTTAGTATTGTTGGCGTTTGGAGAAATATATTTGTATTATTACATTATGATTATGAAATTCTTGTATTGTCATCGGTCTTTGATATGTGTGACAAATTTCAGATGATTCGGAAGATTGGAAGTGGGTGAATATTTACTTCCAAGATTTTATTACATTGTGAGTTATTAAGTTACAAGTAAAGATAATAAAAGCGTGTTAAAAAATGAAAAATTTTACTTTTTTGAGCCAAGGCTCTGATCCCTTAGACTGCCCTGGCAGACTAGTGAGTCAGTGCTCTACTAAACCAATGGATCCTTTCCAAATATTAATAGTTAGCTATTTCCTAGTCTAAAATGGAAACAAAAGACAATCACAAATTAATGCCATAATAGGCAAGTTAGTGTCAAATAAATGTCAGTTGAAATATCAACGAATATTCTTCACAAATTCTAAGTGAAAAGGTTATAAAAGTAAACTATGGCTACTTCAACTGAAACCCAACGCATGGAAATTTTAATTTTTATTGGATGCGGAGATAGAACCAGAACTCAGCAAGAGGTATGCGACTTGTTCAATGCGAAGTATCCAAATATACCTATCAGTCGTTCAACAGTTAGTGAGATTGAGAAAAAATTTAGAGAAACTGGTCATGTCAAACATATTCCGAATGCTGGACGTCCTAAAATAGAAGAAAACGTGGAACTTGGGTGTAACTATTGGGTGTAGAGAATAATCCTCACAATACTTCACGCAAATTGCAGCAGACCTTGACATATCCCAAAGTTCTGTATTACGTATTCTAAAAGCAGAAAAGTACCATCCATACAAAGTACAGCGACATCAACAACTCAATGATGATGATCCCGATCGCCGTGTGGAGTTCTGTGAAATAATGCAGGATTTGTGTAACCGCAATCCACGTTTTATAAAACAAATTCTGTTTTCCGATGAGGCTACGTTTTGCCTAAATGGTTCAGTAAATCGTCAGAATTGCAGATATTGGAGTAGGGATAATTCTCACTGGATGATAGACGGGCATACTCAATACCCTCAGAAAGTCAATGTTTGGGCAGGGATAATAAACGACAGGATTATTGGCCCGTATTTTTTCGAAGGAAATCTCACAAGGGAGCGTTACTTGGAATTTTTAAGAAATGAACTCATACCTAGCCTTGCCGATATTTTTCCAAACGCAATCCTAACTCACCAAATGAAAGTATTTGGTTGCAACAAGATGGTGCACCCCCGCACTATGCACGTGATGTTCGCGAGTTTTTGAATAACTGTTTTCCTAGGAGGTGGATTGGTAGACGCGGACCGATAGAGTGGATCCCAAGATCTCCAGATCTTACGCCCCTGGATTTTTTCTTGTGGGGTTAGTTGAAATCGGAGGTCTATGTAGATAGGCCGCAAAATTTACAAGAATTGAACAATCGAATTAGGATCGAAATTAACAGAATTACTCCGGAAGTTATTCGCAATGTGCAGGAGGAATGTGTCCGTAGATTTGCTTATTGTCAAGAGACTGGTGGATGGCATTTCGAACATCTTATTTAACTGCTCTATTTTGTTGGATATAAAGTAATTCTCGTATTGAAATAAAATATAAATTTTTGTTCACCCTGTACAAAAAAAAATCCAATTAATTATTATCATTGAATGCAGTATCGAAAGGCCTTTCAGATGAGGTATCACAAGACATCTACTCCAGTTTAAAAAAATTACCGATTACGTCACCATGTCAAAACCAGTGACATAACCTCTTCAGAATAAACATGAAAAATCGGCATTTTAAAATACAAATCGACCTATTTCAGGATTTTTGTCAAAAGTTCATGGCTTGCGAAATATCGAATTTGTTCCATAATTTTGACGCGCACTGATTGTGATAGGGATACCACTGATTTTCTTTGAGAATTAACCAAACTAATTTGTGCTAGTACATTCAGATTTTGCGCAATTTTTCTCGTGCTTGTTTGTGGATCGATTGCCTGAAGAACAGCTTCTTCAACTTCTGGTGTCCTAGTAGTCAACGGCCTTCCTGCCACTGGAGCTTTTTAAAGGATCCAGACTCCATGAGCCGCTGAAAAAGGTTTCTGAATGTCTGGTGATTCGGCGCTCGATGATTAGGGAATCTTTCAATATAAATACGTCTATCCTCGAAGCAATTGCCATCGGCAAGATCGTAGACGTAAATCATATTAGCTATTTCGCTTTCCGTGTATGCTGCCATTCGAAAAAGATTGGAACACAAATACAGAAAACAACTTCACTGTCACAAGAACGAATTGAAATGACGTACTCACCTGAATGTTATTTATTTAAACCGAAAAAGAGTCCAAAAAAACTATGTTACAAAAAACAAGTATAATTTTTTTGACTACATTCAAGTGTTGAATATAGAATGTTGAATTGAATATAGAATGTTGAATTGAATGAAAGATGACAAATGCATTAGCGTATCTTTTCCGATATTTACTACTTAGAGGCGACCTACGAAATAATTCAAATGCATCAATTATTTCAAATCCCAAAAACTCGAAAACAGTTGCTCACAGCGACCTCTACCAAGAATATATTTTTTTACACAAAAATGTTAAAAAAATCGATTTTTCCACTAGAAAACGTGATACAGGTACGCACAAAAAAGTGATGACATTTCAAATGACTGAAAAGACATGTAGATGGCGCCACCCCCACGAAAGAGACAAACTAACATCAAATTTGATTTTGTCTTTGAAAAATACTCGATTATCACAATTATTTTGAAATGTATTTACAAAAAATAAAAATAAGAATTCCTGCATCTCAGAAACGAATTACTTGCAGACATATGTTTATGGGAACTATTATCCTTATTTTGAAATCCAACATGCTCTTATATTTTCAACGCGTACTCAAGAAACACCCTGTATATGTTCAAATGAAAATCCTCACAGATATTCATGGGAAATTATTGATGTCGCTCACGTATTTGCTAATAATAGGTTGAAATTAGCCCATATGACACTCTGTCGGCGATGTCATAATAATTCGGTGGCCGTAGCCCGACAATCGCTTGTCTGATTTGTAAATACTTCCACGATGATGCTGTGTAGCATCACGATACTAAAGCTAGCCACAAACCCACAAACATCTGAATAAACCATTGTATAGCACCACCTACTAGCTTTATATGATTTGTTACGAGAAGCGAGAAGGGTCATGCGTGATACAAATGGCCCGACGTTATTCATCAAAGTTGTTTGCTGATTTTTTTTTTGATTGAGCATGTGAAATCGTGATATATTGGGGGTGTTCACGATCAGAATAATGTATGAAGGTCTACTCCATACGTGGTATTGGTCAAGGGTCATTCGAGAGAAAATCATGTGATTCGCCTCAATACGCGTGTGTGTTACTTTCAAATTCATATCAGGGAGGTACACTTGGAAAAAACTTTCAAGACAGAATGACATTTAGATTAGATTCTTATTACTTTTTCCTTTGGGGGAGTCCTGGAGATTTGACCATACAAGAGAGTTGAACCATCTCATATAATTCGTTCAAATTACGTGCCAAATGCGTTGTCATCATGTCCTGAACCGCAGAACATCGAATGTGCTCAGAGTGAATATATATAATTTTGTTTATTCCATCGCTACTTATGTATACAGGGTGATTCAAAAGTACTTTGACAAATTTCAGGAAGTAATTACTCACAATATTCTAATATGAATTGTCCAAATAAATATATGTCCGGAAACGCTTCGTTTCCAATATACAGGGTGTTGAAGTTTTATTTTTATTCTCGTTTTGTTTAATAACTTTCGAAATACTGATCTTAATTAAACGAAAATTATTTTTGAGAGGTTTTTTGAGGTGTCGAATTCGAACCTGATGTTATTATTGCTCTTACTCGTAGAGGGCGCCACCTACACTTCTTTGTCTTTTTTTTGAATATTCATAAGTTTTTTTAGCGTAGCACATTTTTCAGTGGAAAAATCAATTCCTCTATCATATATACGTAAAACAGCTACCATTGTTACAAGTCGCAACCGTTTTCTAGATATTTGGACTTGAAAATTTCAAATCGATTATTTGATAATCGATGCGTGTTGAAGTTATTACCATTATTTTGCATTTTTCACAAGAATGCTTAGGAAATAAATTTGACATTTGAGTAAGTAGTTGTGGTAATTAGATATCATGTGACAGTTGAACGTTTTGTTGTTTTGTTGAAGTTTCTGTAAGTTTCAAAACGGGAATTTTGACAAAATTGATAATTTAAACAATAATGCTCATTTAGCCGATATGCATTTCGTTTATGGCCTTGCGGATGGCAATGCGCGCGAAGCAAGACGTATTTACCAGGAGCAATTTCCTAATCGAGTACTGCCTTCAGCTCCAACATTTACCAGTCTCCACCGTCGTTTGGCAAAAACAGGTAGCTTTAAGAGGGCAACTGATATTATTGAAAGACCACGAGCAGTCCGAACCCCAGAATTGGAAGAAGCTGTTTTGAACGCTCTCGAGGTGAATCCAGAAACAAGTACAAGAATAATTGCTGAAGCTCTCAATACTACTCAGTCCACAGTTTGGAGAATTATCAACGATCAACAATTTTATCCATACCATATTGAAAGGGTAAAAGCTCTTTTGCCACGAGACTTTTTCCAACGCATTACTATGTTTTTTAAGATATGTACTCTTCACAGACGAGGCAAACTTCTTCCGAAATGCTATCACAAACTTTCATAACAACCATGTTTGGGCTCTAGAAAATCCGCACGCAGTTAGTGAAAGACTTTATCAGTATCAATTTTCTGTAAATGTATGGGCGGCAATAATCAATAATTACTTGATAGGTCCTTTCTTTCTTCGGTTCCGACTGAATGGCGCAACTCACAGAGACTTTTCAGAAAATGAATTGCCGGGACTACTTCAGAATGTACCATTAGAAATTCGTATCCGCATGTGGTTCATGCATGATGGGACTCTGGCCCATTTTAGCGTTGTAGCCAGGAAATTCCTTAACACTGTCTATCCAAATCGATGGATCGGTAGGGGTGTAGAAGAACCTAACCAGGCGTGGGCACCAAGGTTCCCATATCTAAACCCGCTAGATTTTTTATTTTGGGGACATTTGAAGTCACTAGTTGATAAAACTCCAGTAGCGAACGAGGAAGATCTAAGAAACCGAATAGTAGACGCCTGTGAAACAATAAGAAACACACCAATAATTTTTGAGCGGGTACGAGATTCAATGACTAGAAGACTGAATGCTGGACACTTTGAACAATTTATTTGAATACAATTTAGTTTCCTTCATTTTATTCTACATATTAAAAATATCTTGAAGTAAAATGTTGATATTTCTTGCAAATTTCATCAGAACAATTACAGATTTTGCACCCTTGATACAAAAATAACTATTTTAAATGAGTAAAAATAATTAGAATAGGTGGCGCCCCCTACAAAAAACCAAAACAACTTACTCAAACGTCAGATTCATTTCCTAACCATTCTTGTGAAAAATTCAAAATAATGGTAATAACTTCAACACGCATCGATTATCAAAAAATCGACTTGAAATTTTCAAGTCCCAATATCTAGAAAACGGTTGTTTATAGCGACTTGTATCAGGTGTAGCATTTTTACGTAGATTTGATAAAGAAATTGATTTTTTCACTGAGAAATGTGCTAGACGTTATGAATTTCCAAAAAATAAAAAGCGAGATGCATAGCGGCATTTCAATTACTTCTTCAAAGTAATATAATGATCTCCGATAATTGTTTGTTGGCGCAGAATCACATTAGTTTATGAGCTCAATTATCATTAAGACTAAGAAGGTTTATTTTATTTTTTGCTTTTCAGTTGATTTTTTCGTCGGTTTAATTTTTTGTTAAAAAGTTTATATGTTCCATGAATTGGCAAATGTGCACACTTATCAAATTTTATTTCGACAAGAACCATAATTTTGAATTTGTTTTGTGCATGGTTCGAAGCTTTTCTGTAGCTACGGCCAAACAAAATTATGTCAATCTTAGGTTTTCACCATCCGAAGATCCGTCTCTAAAAATAATGAAATTATTTACAATGCTAGATCTAAGAAATACCAGACTAGCCTGTGCCACCATTTTTTTTATTTTCGTTTCAGTGGATGGAGAACTTGGAGTAATTGAACCCAAATCAGATGGAATCTAATCAATAAGGGTGTAGACGTCATCGGAAGTTAATTTGCTCAAATCCATGACGGTATGACTGTAAAAAATAATTGTTCTGTCAAAATGACTCCTCTGACCTAGTGGTACCGTTTGGAACCACACACTTTTCAAACAAATGTACTATATATTTCCTTTTAAATTAGTCATGTGATTCAATAGAAATAAAATAATATATTTTTCAGAGGGAATAAGAAAGAAATTTACCTAAAATATAATTAATTTTTCACAAATCAGCGACATTTTATAGGTTAGGTAATATTACTACTTGTAGTAAACATAAAAAGCAAATACTTATTGTTTTTTTTAATTTTCAACGGATTTTTTTTCGTGTCGAGGGATTTTAATTTTTTTAATTGTTATGCTAAACTATATTTTATGGTTATTTAAGCTTACATTCGTAAGTACTCAGTGGATTTGAAGTAAAAAATCCCTTTTTTTTATTTTATTGAAGCATTCCTGATGAAGGGTCCTGAGGACTTGAGAGCTTGAATAGAAATAAGAGTTCACTTCCATCTCTAACTCTGTTGGCTGTTTACTCAAATCTGAGATATTCTTCTTCAATTCAGTCGTCTAATCGCTTTTTTCATGTGACTGAACTATCAACTGAGTGGCGATCTCGAATCCTAACTATAAAAAAATCAGATATAACGCATGTTTTTATATCGGACCGGCATTTCAGAGGAGACAGTTGAAAATATCACAGCTGGGAAGGAATTAC
This sequence comes from Gonioctena quinquepunctata, assembly GCA_018342105.1. NCBI lineage: Eukaryota > Metazoa > Arthropoda > Insecta > Coleoptera > Chrysomelidae > Gonioctena > Gonioctena quinquepunctata. Next base: position 21,105 of record JAFIRS010006253.1, on the reverse strand, counting down.
AATGGTTCGAATGAAAATGAGAGCTCTTTCAATATATCATGTAGCACATCTCTCAGTATGAAATATATCGTGTTTTCCTATTCAAAATTCTCCAATCGGAAATGTATTTCAAAACGTTTCATTCCCGAAAAGATAATCATCGCTACCGAATGCGACTCGAATTGTGTAATCCATCGGGCATGAGAAATTGTAGTCTAAATATCTGAAATATAGGTATATGATTTCTCTGTAACGGTGATAACTGGGGAAATTAATTGAATTGTTGAATATCAGATGTGCTTTCACGGGAACCTGCCTGTGTTATCACGAGTTGTTTTAAATTCATTCGATAATTTCAAACAAATGTATACTAAGTTCTGTTTTTTTTTATGAAAAGGATAAAGAAAATGATCGAAACCGCTATTTGAATGAAAATGCAAATTTTCACTTTTATATTTTTTCTTTTGAATTAGAATATTCCTTCGGTCAGGTAGTTTTCTATTTAATATTACGAAGAATACCTTGATTTTAAGTTTTTTTTCGATATTTAATTGAAAATGTTTCACTCTTCATCTACTGGGAATTTTCCCAATAGCCAGGCTGCCATTTCTTGAAATAGTTTTTACGGGTGTTGTTTGATGGAAAATCGAAACAACAAATTAGTGGAAATTGAGTTCCATTATGAATTTTTCGTCACAATCAACTGACTTCGAAAAGACATATTTAAACAAAAATTGGCAAAGTTACATTTGAAGTAGAAGAATAAACTTCCGCCTTTGGTCGGTAACTAAGATCAAAGCGGCTAATCCTATTATGTTTATCCTCATGCCATCCAACTGAGAATGGATATACTATAAAACTGTTGTTCCGGAAAACCATGAAATATCAGCACTTAACTGTAATACCGTTGACATGTTTATAATTTTTTCTTGAGATGATCTTTTTACACGCTTTATATTAGCTTCACTTGTATGTTTGTTTGTTTGTTTGTTTACTTGTTTGTTTGTTTGTTTGTATGTAACCGACTCCTTTGGGCGCGATTTTGACCCACTTCCAGACGTCCGAATGATTTGAAATTTGGCAGATGTACATAACTCCGGTGACAATGCATTAAGAAATTTTTGTGTGGAGAAAAAACAAAATGGCGGCTCCAATATGGCGTACGTTAAAATTGGCCAATTTTTGTGGTCGGAGATTATGATTCTTTCGTAAAAATTGAAAAATGCAAGATGGCGGCTTTAAAAATGTCGGCCGAGTTTTGTATTATGGTCTGATTCATTCAAAATTGGTATGTGGGGGTTTTTGGGGTCAATATTATGATTTTTTGTAAAATTGGAAAATTCAGATGGCGGCTTCAAAATGGCGGCCGAGTTTTGTAATTATGGCTGATTCTATTCAAAATTGGTATGTGGGGGTTTTTGGGGTCGGAGATTATGATTACCCAATTTAATAAGATTATTCCATTTTTAAATTTGCAAAAAATAATAAAAGTGATAGTTTTTATAAATGAACCACACTAAAGAGTAGGAAATAAATAATAGTTTAAAAAAAATTAAAAAACACGCCTTTATAGAAAACCAGACTAAAAAAATATAAAATGAGAAAAAAAATTATTTTATTTAAAAAAAAGCGTGGAGTGCATGGTATCAATAATTATATAGTACATTACACACCGAGGCGATACCATGCACTCCACGCTTTTTTTAAAATAAAATAATTTTTTTTCTTATTTTCTATTTTTTTAGTCTGGTTTTCTATAAAGGCGTGTTTTTTAGTTTTTTCAAACTATTATTTATTTTGAATTATGTGACATGGGATTTTGATGGCTGAAACATATACGTTTGGTTACAGTTGCTACACCTATCTTATGCCTGCGTGTGACTTCACTATATTTTTTTTATGCATGAAATTTGTGAAATACCCGTAAAAACGATTTCAATAAATGGCGCCATGTTAACACTACTTGTTTGTGCTGAAAAACTTTCTTCGATTGAGATTGAATGCCGTAGCACAAATTTATTAAGTGGTTTACTTTGTGGATTCCTCTCAGAATTCAGAAATTATTTCATGAACAATTTCTCTCTTTTTTTGGAGTCAAAATAAAGAATCGAGCTTGAAAATCACTAGTTGTTGAAGAGCGAAACATTTTTATTTCAATTAATTATCGAAAAAAACTTCTGAAAATTTAAATTAAGATATTTTTTGTAATATCAAATAGAAAACTACCTGACAGAAGGAATAAACTATTCAAAAGAAAAAATATTATAGTGAAAATCTGCATTTTTATTCAAATAGCTGTTTGATCATTGGCTTTATCCTGTTCATAAATAAATCAGAACTGGACATTTGCTTGAAGATATCGGATGAATTGAAAAAAAATCGTGTTCCCAAAAACACACATCTGATTTTCAGCAATTCATTTAATTTCCCCAGTTATCACCGTCACAGAGAAATGATAGACCTATATTAGATATTTAGACTCTCATGCCCGATTGATTACACAATTCAAGTCGCATTCGGTTTCCACGATTCTCTTTTAGAGGATGAAATTTTTTAAATGAATTTCCGATGGAAGAATTTTGAATAGAAAAACACGATATATTTCAAACTGAGAGATATGCAGGTTCAATCTAGTTTTCCCTGGACCTAAAAAATGTTTTTAGAAATCTCACAGTGTCCCACCAAACATAGAAATGGATATATATATATATATATATATATATTGTTATGTTAGGTAATGTTTATAAAATAATTAAAATGATAATTCTTTATTATTATTGGGTATTTCAGTTATCTTGGTTCATGCTATGTTTGTTTTACAATTTTTCCATGCTTTTTACTATTCTAGAATCTTATAACATGCTCTAGTCAACGCATTTGTTCAAAATGTCAGTCCTGAAGTATCTCTATTGTCGTAAGTATGTGACCAACAATACATTCATGTTGAATACAATAAAAATAATATGGAAATTTAAATTCATGAAAAAACTTTGTATTTCAAGTAGATCAAAGGGTATACAAGTTGGAGCATCCTGTATGGTCAATCATATCAGGAGGAAACCCAACAGCGGGATGTCAAAAACTATGCGAGGCAAACAATGAAATATAAAAATTATGAACACCGAAAAATGTCAAATATGAATTTTATCCAAATCTGTACATATAATATAAGGTCTAGAATGGTACATTGTGAATAAAATCATTAGAATAAGTTAGAATAACTAATTATCGGATAGAAAGTGGCAATTTATTTTAAAATTTGTGAAAATGAACAAAATGTGCGGGTTGCCAAGAGGAACTGTAAAGCTTGGGGGGGATGAAAAATTGTGCTAGAAAATGAAGCCAGTGACGAATTTTAGAGAACATCAGAGAAAACAAGCAGAAATATCTCTAAACGTTTTACAAATAATTCAAATACGAATGGGAATATAAAAACAAGAAAAAATCACTCACTTTAGAAAATTAACAAAAGTCCAGTCCTTGCCATTGCCAGGAACGAAAAGGGGGCTTTTTGCAGTGTAGCTGTATGTTCAAGTAAGCACGAACACTTCCAATAGGCAGGAGAACACCAGAAAGCAGGTATTTCAAACGCTGAACTAAATACAGTGCAACATAACAGGTCCAGACACTTATAGTGATTATTTGATCATTTGTGTCCATCAATTTATACTTTTGTTGGTTTGTTTCATTTTCACAGACTGTCCAGAACATTCAAACGTTGATTCACCAAATATGTATCATACACAAGAAAGTTTACCATTTTTCATCACTGTTTTTTGTAAGATAAGTTATATTTCGCAGAGTAGGTCAATTTTAAGGATTAATTTCAATGGAAACAACTATTTGACATTTTTTCTGCATTCCTTGTTTATCTGTTGAACATCTAACCACATTTCTCCCCACAAAACAGCATATTTGTCATCTAGTTTTGCGCCAACTTGGCACTACCTACTGAACCGACTGCTGATGATAGAGATGACTCATTTTTCATAGGCGTACCGACTGAGCTGCGATAAGGGGAAAAAATAGTGTTGAAAAAGAGTAAGACAACATAGCCGGAATTTCAATTTTGTTATGATAGGTATTCAATCTTAAAATATTAAAAGGATAGGGAAATCAATGAAACAAATTCCCAATTATAAATAAATAATAAAGTACCCATCATAATAATTTATATATATATATATATATATATATATATATATAAATATATTATATGTCTTGAATCCTCAGTGTATTTATATTGGGGGTTTATTGGGCTTTGGATTCTTGGTGAATTATGAAGACGTCTCGTCCTCGGCCGACAATTTATTCTGTAAATAATAGAGGCCATTTTTGGTTTGTTTGTTTCGTAAATGTGAACAATATACATAAACATGAAATTAATCTATTTGGTACGTACCTAGGCAAATAAAATGATGGATTGAAGTGTTGTAGTTCACATGCATCATGTGAATTATTTGTTTTTCATTTTTATTGTTTGAAATGTTGAAATATTCCATTTTGGTTATCTGTCGCTCTCGTATGGGAGACAGCGCATGTGAAGCAGCCGGAAGTTACTGATTTGACATTGTGATGTGCCAGTTTCTGTTTCCAAACCCAAGATAACAGAAACTCAAAAGCGTCTTTTAGTTGACTGAAGGCAGTTCAATCCTAGTGGTCATTTGGGATAGATCGAAATAGTATAATTCCTTCAAATATTAGTACTAACTCTATCCCTGAGAAATATTCTGAAGTCCTTAATATTGATATTGTAAAGTAACTAATGAAATGAAGTTCGCGGGAGTTTTTGTCATTCATAACTAGAGCTTGATTAAATTCCATTCGTTTGTCAACAAGCTCAAATCTTTATCTCATTTCTTCTAATTACTAATAAACACACAATATAAAAAAAATCTGAGAATACATTTTTTGATGAAAGAATTGAAACGAATTATTATATTCGGTCCGGTAAAGATATGCAACAATGTTGCTAATGTTGTTTCGTCTGAGAAGGACGAACAAAGCACCACTGATTCAACTCGCCGGGCGAAATTCTGTCAAGTCGGCAGGATACACGAGAAGCTAGAGTAGACTTCGGCCAAGTTCCCCATCGTCAGGGGAATTTTGTGACCAATGAAATTGCCAATCAGAGCGTGGCTTGGATTTTGAATGAAGGAACAAAAAGGTTTTACGGAAAGTCGAGTTGGGGAACGGGTCGCTATAGTCCATCCAATATCAATTGCAGAAGCTGTTTCTACAGGGAGCAAATAAAAGCTCACTTGGCTAACACGAGCGTATATGCGAAGAAACGGAACGAAAAATAATCTGTACTACTTGTATACAGTCTCCGTCGGCACAAAGAGCCCGCTGGTCAACGTGGACTTGAGTGACTGCTGTCTGTTCTACAACCGATTAGTCTGGGCCAATCAAGTCGGACATCAATGCTTGCAGGAGTGTCTATACGATGGGAGGTCATCAATCACGCGTTATATTTGTGTTTTAATAGCTCTGAAAGATTAAAAAATAGTAGCGTCTGTGGTCTTGGTGTGTGCCGATCGAAAAACGTTTTAGGATATTCTAGTTTTGTTGGAAAATATGGCTTTTTTTCGACCATGGGAAAATGCAATTGCACAAAATAGTAATGAAATTGCACAGGTGAGTGAGAATAATATCAGTTATGAATTTGACAACAAAGACTTGCACATACAAACCCAACAAGTTATTTTAAATATATTTGATCGCCTTAAAAAGGAAAATATTCAGTAATCTGATAATGCAATCATAGTAAGAATTGCAGAAATAACGAAAATAAAAAAAATTCCATTTATCGAGTAATAACGAAAATAACGAAAGGAGTTATTGTGGATCATACTGAAAATAGAAAAACGTGTAAGGAAAAATTTTAAAAAATTGACAGAACCACGCAAGACTTTATACGTAGAACTATTTATGATTTATATAAGGAGAACAGGGTTGCGACATTGGAAGTTATACAGCAAAAACTAGCAGATTATCCAGATTACACTTATACCAGCGTGGAGACATTGCGTCAAGTTTTAATAAGTTGTGGTTTCAAACATAAAAAGCTTGATAAGCGCATGGCAATTACCGAATCGTCAAGGATAGTGCAAAAAAGTCTACAGACGTTCTAACAGACCCATAATTTTCCTTGATGAAACATGGTTCGACAGTCATGATGTAGTAAATTACGGTTGGGTAGACAATAGTAAAAATTGCTGTTTAAGTGGGCCATGTTCTACAGGGAACGCATTATAATAGTACACGCTGGAACCAAAGACGGTTTTGTATCAAATGCGTTATTATTATCTGCTAAAAAAATTAAAGACTGTGCTGCTGATTATCATGAAGACATGACAGCAGACTTATTTGAAAAGTGGTTTAGCGAACAGCTTCTACCTAATATTCCACCACAGTCAGTAATCGTTATGGACAACGCATCGTATCACTCGCGGCAACTCCGTAAGATACCAAATAGTAGCAGTAGAAAAGCTGAAATAATTGCATTCATGTCTGAAAACAATATACCTCTTCCTGCGACCAATCGTGGGAAAGGCCCAACAAAAAAAGATTTGCTTGCTGTTTTAAAAGGTGTTAAGTTAGAAAAAATATATTATATTGACAAGCTGTGCAAAGAACGAGGCCACACCCTTCTAAGACTACCTCCATACTATTGCATATTTAACCCTATAGAGTTAATATGGGCAAGCGTAAAATCAGAATTACGAAAATGTAATCAAACTCCAAAACTGAGTAAAGAAGTTGTAGAAAACGTAATAAAAGTTATGACAGGAGACCACCAACAGATTTGGAAAAAATGTGTTGAACATGTTATTAAAAAGGAAGACGAGTATGTGGTTTTACCCTCTGTCCAACCCATAATAATACATCCAAATAATGGTTCTAGTTCAGACGAGTCTGACGGTCGTGATGATTGCCTATAAACAATCTTTGAAATTAAAAGGTTTAGAATTGTATTTGTTTCTGTTTTTTATAAGTATATAGAATATTTTCTTCATTGCAAATAATTTATTTTCGTTTATGGTTTTTGCTTTGAAATTTCGTTTTCCAGAAAAAAAAATGAATGGGGTACAAAAAGGGCTCAGTTCACGACTGGTACCCTGTTTAAACCGAATGCCCTTGTAGGTAGGAAATATTTTTCTCTGCGTTTTTTTATTTAATATTTACTTGTACTAACTTAACGACCTTATATAATGAAAAAAAATTTAAAAAAAGATTTAAAGACAAGTTTTTATTTATTCAAATGCACTAAAAAGGAAAACATATTTTCTTTTATTGTTTGATCTAGGTTATTCTGTGAGTAAAAGATTCAAAATCTTGCCGCGCAAGATTACCTATTTTGTATCCACGGCAAGCTTTTGAATCTGTTACTCACAGAATAACCTATAACAAAAACAATGAAAGAAATTATTTTTCTTTCTTAATATATTTGTATAAATAAAAGCTTGTCTTTAATTTTTTTTCATTTTTCATTATTTATGAAGTATTTTTTAAGTCTTAAAATATCTAAATAAAATTAGTTATCTCCGCCACTGCTGCTCACAGGATTTCGCCGCAAGACTTTTTTATGCTTCTGCAATTGATATTGGGGAAACTTTTATAACAAGTCGGGTTGCGGGCTTGATAGCTTTCACACCCGGGCCGCCGCTTTTGGCGGAGAACCAATGTTTTTTGGTTAATTTTTGGCTTTGCCAAAAAAGGGTCGATTTTCAGGCCCATACGCGAAGAGCCCGTTTTTTGGGCTAGCTAGTTATCGAAGATATCTTCTTCGAGATACTGGTTCACGGTAGAAACGTCGGGAATAAATATGTTGAAATTTTCTTAGACAGTTCAAATGGCTATACAGAGTGTTATGTAATAAGGGTCCGATATTTTACAGGACGATTCCTCAGTTATTTATAAGGTGAAAAGTTCAAATAAGCATGAATCCGCAGGGCCTTCATTAAATTCAAATTTGATCTTAGTTTGGCCCTTAATTGTGGGGGGACCCGCCTACAGGTCTTTGTCTCTTTTGGGGAGTCACAACTTAGACGTGCATATATGTATCACATTTTCTAGGAAAAAAATCGATTCCTCTGTCATTTAAGGATTTTAGATGTCCCCTCAGGAAAAAATCCAAACTGTTAAGGTCTGGTGACCTAGGGGGCCATGGTTGAGGCCCTCCCCGACCTATCCAACGGATGCCGAAAGTTTGATTTAAAAATGCTCGCGCTAGCATGCTAAAATGTGCCGGGGCACCGTCATGCATAAACCACATTTCATTTCGTAGTCTAAGCGGCACATCTTCCAGTGAAATAGGCAAATCTTCTTCAAGAAAATGACGATATCTCTCTCCGTTTAGTCTACCCGGAATAAAGAATGGACCTATAAATTAATCTCCAAAGATGCCTGCCTACACGTTAAGAGAGAACTGTTCTTGGAAATGTGAATCCTGTATAGCATGGGGGGTGTTTCTCTGACCACAAATGATTGTTGTGGAAATTGCGAATAGCGTTTCGTGAGAAAGGACCCCGCAAAATCCTTATGGAAAATGGCTCTCGGCTAAATTCGCTGAAACTCTGCGAAAAGATAGTATTCGGTATGCTGATCAAAAGTCTTAATGGGCACAACCCTCCATTTTCAACCCCAGACCCCCTAAAAGTACACTTTCCGGTGTGTTAATGCATAACAGTTTCAATTCATCTTCAAAGCGTTTCCTTCCACCGCCCACCCCTTTCTCCAACCGAATCCTACATTCTACCCTTACCACACCTCGCCCTCACCACCACCCAACCCTCCATTAACGCCCCATTACACACTTTCAAGGTTAAAGATTCTTTAAGGATTTCATTTCAATCTTTTGAAGTTTTTTATATATATATATATATATATATATATATATATATATATATATATATATATATATATATATATATTACATATATATTTTCTTTGATTAATTGGAATTCAGTCTATTCATATAATTTATCTCAACTACGTTTCGACATGGTATTTGTTAACCTGAAGATGACAAATACCATGTCGAACGTAGTTAAGAGAAATTATATATTATCAGACCTTTATTCCAAGAAATTAAAGGAAATATATATATATATATATATATATAAATATATATATATATATATATATATATATATATATATATATATATATATATATATATATAATATATATTATATATATAATATTTATACAGTGGACCCATTTAAAATGGAACCACCCCGTAGAATACGATTTTTAGCAATCCAAAATTTTTTCAAATTGAGCATCAAAAAACTGTATCTTGACAAAATTTTCATAAGTTCAGTTTCATTTCAAGACTCTATGGTTTCTTCGTCAAAAAGCAAAAGTTATTGACAATTTTTTCCAAATTCAACTACACCACTGGATTCGTAGTCGTTATAAATTAAAAAACCCATCAAAATTTCTAAAAAATATTGGTTAACAACAGAAATTACAACAACTTAAATTTTGGAAACAAAGTATTTGATTATAATTTTTTATTTTAGATTGCAGACATATTTGAAATCTGCAACAAATGCGATACAAAGAAGAGCAAAGTGAATTTGTAAGCGAGAAATCCGAAGTCAATAGCTCATTCCGTTCAACAGTTATAACTACTGAAAGTTTGGTAATGTGAGCGATTTGTGGTGTACTAAATCACAGCCTACTATTGATTTAGTACAATACCTATGCCCAATGTATTAGTTCAGCTTTCCTCCAAATTCATTATATCTCTGAGAGCTTGTTTCAGTTGAGTTTTGCGAATAAAAAAAGGAACATTTTTTTCCTGCTTCTGTTTTATTATTGAATAAATAATTTTGATACTTCAAAACTTGATTCGGTTCATTTCCTTTATCGGCTATTGAAAACTGCATAACTTGAAAATGAATTTTAATTTTCTGTTATTTTCGAATACACTCATAACCTAAACTCAAATAAATGATTTTGAGGGAATATAATTCACAAATCCAGTGGCGTAGTTAGATTTTTATTACAAAATCGCTTCCACCAGAAATCGCTCACATTACCATACTTTCAGGAGTTATAACTGTAGAACGGAATGAGCTATTGACTTCGGATGTTCACTGTACAAATTCACTGGTGTTCTACTTTAACCAACAAATTAGGCACAAATGTCGACTATGTCGTTAATATGTTATGGACGACAAAACTAAACTTATATCACAGTTGAGATTGTCTTTCTAATTCGATTATGTCGAGATGCTTATCAGGTTGCTTTTACGACCGAATGGAAAAACAACGACGACCAGGAATTAATTGTTATCCAAAATTCGCCTCGGATGTGATTTGAAACTCTCATATCGACGAAAAAAGTATCAATATTATCATTTTTATGTAGCACACAATTGAAAGATTCAAGACATCTATACAGTGGTGAGATATGGAGAAACTTTGTGCTGATGATTCTGGATACAAAAAGAAAACGGTTACGCGCGTTACATGAGTACAGTTCGAATGGAAAAATTCTAGAGAATAGGGGCACTATATGGGATTTTATTTTCCATTTTCCGCAAATTTAGAGTTCATGAACAGTTTTGCTTTAAAAATAATGCAAAATGTTGTTAACAATTTTTTCCTATCGATCGGATACATCAGACAAATTCGTAATTTTTCAAAAAAATTACAAAAGTTAAGGTAATTCTCAATATTCGAAAAATATTATATGAAAAGCTTTTTTTTTTTTCCGGTTTTCTACCCTCCTACCAAATATGAACCATTTTCATTTTTTTCGCGTTTCTTTACCTACAATTTTTCGTCCAACTTAAATTTCGTAAATTCTGCTGGAAAGTTTTTTCTGTTTAAAAATGATTCTCATTGGGTATTTCAAAGAAAATACAAATAAGCTAAAAATATGTCATACTTGGTGCAAAATGGCTCTATTTCTGGATTTTCTGATCCATTTCCAAATCAATAGACCTAAAGTTCTTGCTAATTCAATCTCCAAAAATTATTCGCCGAAGTAAACTTACAAATTATTCGAGTTGCTCTTGGTATGCTGTGAAAAAAGTATATGTAGTGATAGAAAAAGAGACACCAAGGTACAATGAGCTAAATCTAGTTATAAGGCGATTCAAATGATAATAACTGTATATACAGGGTTATTCACTATAAATTACCACCCCCTATCATCGTTATTATTGCCTATAGAAAAAAAGTTAAATGTTAAAGTTTTGTGGTTATGATTGAATTTTGATAAAATGCTATCAAAAATACAGTAGCGTGCAGATTTCAGGGGATATTTTTTTTTAATGAGACACCCTGTATATTATTGAATTTTTGGAATTATTTTTTTTCTGATTTCAAAATACTACCATATATTAACCCTATCTCATACTATTTTTGAGTTATTGAACGTCGAATAACTTAGACTCATTGTTACTGTAAATACCTATCCTATAAAGGTTAACATTTTTAAAGTAGGCTATGAAAATGACAACTATATTATATTTGTTTAGAAACATTTCTTTAATGGAATAATCAAAATGGTTTACAGTGAGAAAGAAAAAGTTCAAATATATACTTGTTATACAGGGTGTCCCTGGACTTCCTCTTTTCCTTTCGGGAATGTATAGATGAGGTCGAAATATCATCAGTACTTCATATAACTTTTGTTCCTAAAAGCCTTCGTTACCAAGTTACGGGCCCTCAAAGTTACAAAATGAAAAATGTTTTTCTTTGATAACTTTCAACGTGAATATTCAAAATCATCTAAATTTTGGTGATTGACTACACAAATGAATTCGTTCGATGAGCTTTCGTGCAGGAGTCAGTTGTTTTGTAATGACTGGGATTTGTCGAAATGTTTTAACAAAACAAGGCTACCTGGACCTGTGAAGCCATACGAAGCGACCCTGGCATGCTATTTCAAGTGCAGAGAGGGTGTTTGTGCCGACTAAGAAAATGTATTGAGAGAGACGGGGGTCATATCGAGCAGTTATTGTAGCGGATTCTGCATTTCTGTTTGCTCTTGAGGCTTGCGATTGATTATTTACACCATGAGTTTTGTAAGGTAAACGTGTTTGCATGATAAACATTCGTTATGATCATTGTACCCATCATTTCTATTTTCATTACAAATTAATCTTTTCGAATAATGGTAGACATCTCAGGTTGGATGTCGTCGAACAAAAATGCATTTTTATCAAAAATCGTTGCTCCGATCGATTTTCCACACCAGTACTTTTATTCAGGAAATTGTCCAAGTAACCTTGTTTTGTTAAAACATATTGACAAATCCTAGTCATTTCAAAGTTTTGGAGTGTGGACCATCGGGGGTAGTCCGTTCCTGACTTTGTAGCAAAACAACTGACTCCTGCATGGAAGCTCATCGAAGGAATTCATTTGTTTAGTCGATCACCAAAATTTAGATGATTTTGAATATTCACTTTGAAAGTTATCAAAGAAAAACATTTTTCATTTTGTAACTTTGAGGGCCCGTAACTTGGTAACGAAGGCTTTTAGAAACAAAAAGTTAATGAAGTACTGGTGATATTTTGACCCCATCTATACATTCCCGAGAGAAAAAGAGGAAGTCCAGGGACACCCTGTATACAAAACAACAAAAATAAACGTGCAGCAAAAAGTGCATTTAGGGTGTTATATCCGAATCATCCAACACCGTCAGAAAATACTTTCAAAAATATTTACCAAAAGGTGAATCATACCTTCAGTTTCAGTAGAAAAAACCGTGTAGTTCAAGAAAACCGGGAAGAACAGCAAGATATACTGCTTCATTTCGAAGTCAAGCCTATCCTTATCAATTTGCAAATAGACTTTTGTGAAACATTGTATTATTTTTTAGAAAATTCTGAATATAGTAAAAAAAATTAGGTATTTTTTTTCCAAAATCCAGCGTACTTTCAAAAACAACAACTACAAACCAGTTTTAACAGAGACTCATAAGAGAAAAAGGCTGGAATTTTGCCAACAGATGATTCAAAATTTGAATGAAGATCCCGATTATTTAACTAAAATATTATGGACTGATGAGTCATCCTTTTCTACGGCAGGAGTTTTGAATAGGAAAAATCGAAGGTCGTGGGAAAAAAATGTGCGGTCGGGACACCCCCGTCAGGAACGAAGTTCCTTTACGCTGCTTGCGGTAGGTGTTGACTGGTAGAAATCGTCACGTAATACCAAACAATACTATGATAATGTTTATTTACATACAAAGACAAAAGTACAATAGAGTGTATAATGGAGGTAATGTAAATAAACAGTGAATATCACAGAAGCTTTAGTTCCTAGGGAACCATCGCTTGTACGTGATTTCAGGTGATTTTATGTTGTATAATTAATAGACATAAATGAAAATTAGTAATAAAAAATAATTTGAAAAAGAATAGAATAAACATAATTTGTGATGAAATGATTGTAATTATAAATATAAATAGCAGATGAAGTGCTATGAGCAAACGTGTAATTACATAGGTGTATATATTTATATACAAATCCAGATTTACATAATACTCTAAGTATTAATTGAAGTTATGAAATGAAATGCATAAAGCACACACAAAGTCGTCTTCACAAAAGGTTCAATATAAATTGAAACAATTGGTAGACCGACAGGCGAAAAACAACCACTTTCCTAGCAAATACCACACAGAACGTTGAATGATATTCACCTGACAGTCCATGCAAACTTCCATATAAATGGATATTGTTCGCAAATGTTTTTTTCTGATATTATCAAGAAAGCCATACATATTATCAGAAGGTGGAAAAACTCAAAGTCTTTTCACCAAGTTCAATCTAAATTAAAACAATTGGTAGACTACAAGCGGAAAACAACTACTTTCCTGGCAAATACCACTTGAACTTGGTGAAGAAACTTTGAGTTTTTCCACTTTTGATAATATACTCGCTTGTATGTCTTTCTTGATAATGTACACGACCGGCCTATCTCATAGGAGAATAGTTTTCGCAGTGTTTTTTTCTGTCACTAAATACCGCCATTTCAAAATTGAAATGCGTACCTACTGGTGATTAGGCTTGGTCCTGTTTTCATTTGTGTTGGGTCCTGCTCCAGCGGGAACATAATCAAGTTTATCGGAAAGAAACATTTGCTATCAATTTTCATTGGATACAGAAGTTGGCATAGATTTTCAGGCGGATATCATTGAATGTTCTGCGTGGTATTTGCCAGGAAAGTAGTTTACCGATTTTAGTCTACCAATTGTTTTAATTTATATTATATAAAGGGACTCTCTAAGTTTTTCCTCTTTCCACATATATATATATATATATATATATATATATATATATATATATATATATATATATATTTATATATATATATATATTTTTTTTTCTTAATTTCTTGACCACATATGTTTTTATTCTTTATTTTCTCGGAATAAGGGCCTCAGTCAGTCTATATATTTTTTATTTCATTCGACGTTTCGACATTGTTTATGTCATCTTCACTTTAAAATAATGTAAAACATGTGAAAGTTAAAAACATAATACGTTACACAACATCAAATTTAAATGAAATAAAAAATATATAGACTGACTAAGGCCCTTATTCCGAGAAAATAAAGAATATATATATATATATATATATATATATATATATATATATATATATATATAAATATTATATATATATATATATATATATTTGTATATATATATATATATATATATATATATATATTATAAAAATCATCACAAATTTTTACATTTTTTCTTCAGAGTACTAGTCATTCGTTTTTTAATTTTTCAATCGTGTTCCAATCGGATCAGATTTCGGTTAATCAACTTTCCCTGGCAATCAATAGAATAGATTACACAATGAAAATATTCCATCATAGTTTCCGATATATAACTCTAGTGTCTGGCAAACTGTAAAACCCAATTATAGCGTCTAGGCAGTTCTAATGATATCATGGACGAAATTCCATCTCGAGTTATTTGAAAGCACATTCTGTCATGTGATGCTCTTAGGTGATAGTTCTTGTAACTAGACATACTCAAAGCATCTTCTAATTATCCTCGCAATGAGGAAAGCGTGAGATGGCAATGTGATCTTATTTTCTCTGCGAACGTCCAATAAATTATGCTTCAGTTTCAAATACTAAAAATTGGGAACTGAGGCTAACAAATCATAATCATGATCACATTTCATCATTGATTTCATAGATAGCAAGATTTATTGTTCTTAAAAAGTATTCACAGTCCTTATAAGAGTTTGGGTGGTTCTTGAGTGAGATGAAAAATTATTCGAGATAACAGAAGTACCAATAAAGCAGATATACCTGGAAGAGAGAAGTAATGATAACTATCATTCATTGATGATAAGTGAGCGTAGTTTAAGGATCGCTGAAATAAAGTTCACTATTATAGGCCAGTAGATATAGACAATCAATTAACATTAATTCCAATAATTTTCAAACTTCAATACTATGTTAGTGCATCAATGAAAACAAACTATAAAATTTTGCAGAAGTCTGCGATGAACAGAACATTGTTTTAATTGCAAAAAACGTTTTAATGCGTTATTATTGCACTGAAAATTATGCAAATGTTCTGCAAACTAGGCATACCTATAGTAATGTTGTTTTACAACATGCAATAAGTTTCCAACCTTGTAAAAGTTACGGAACCTTGTTTTTTGTCATTTTTTTAAGTTTTTCATAATAATTTGTTTAAAAAAATTACAGAAGTTCTGCAAATTGGATAAGTGAAGGGAAAAAAAGTTTAAAATATCCACGTACATTTGCAACCATTTCTGAAAAACGCATCATTTATTTATCAAACTTTTTTATGGACGCTCCCATTTTCAATACACACAAGCATTGAAATAATAACAAAAGTGTTTTATTGTGGTTGCAAATAAAGAGAATAGTGGTCTTAGTGGATATGTCACTTTGCAACCTCATACGAAAAACTGAACATATTTATCCACCAATAATTTTTTTTTGCATTTTTACAACTTCTGGAATAATTGCAAAAGTTATGCAAATTGCACTTAAAATTACGACTAATTTTTTACGTGAAGCAAGAGATTTGCAACCGTCATTGTTCAACGGAACAGTTTTTTTTATAATTTGGTCATAAAATGCAAACATTGTGCAAATGAGTTTAAGATATATATTAGACCGACATATCTACAGTTGTCCAGTTAAATACTTGATTATCCATCGCGTGTATCTAATATATTTTGAACTGGTTGATTGAAATTGCATCCAAAGAATAATACGGTTACGTAGTTAACAATTAAAAATTTTGAAACTAATTATTGATCTCAGAAGCAATCACTGTTTTCGACTAATCAGCGAAAAGAATTTAATATAATATTTTAGAATGGAACAATCGAAAGAATACAAAATTTTGCTAAATTCTGCTAAAGACTATTTATTGGAAGACATACATTTTTTATCGCATTAGAAATGGCATGCAATCATTCTTCACTTAAATTTTTCACTTGTCACAACATGACTTTATAGCAATCGACGAGATTTTAAAATGAATAATCGATGCTGTATGGAAGGAAGGATATTAAAACGTTATCGATTGTATATCTCGCAAGTACATAATTTTCATCATCGAACAGAAACGTTGCTGAAAAATAGAAATTTATGAGATCGATATTACATCTCAAATTTAATTATTACAGCGATGTATTTCTAGAATTGAATAAAATTATAATTTACCTATCTACTCGACTTTCTTACTCCAATTGCGGTTTCGCATGAAAAATTCTATTGAATCCGAATGGAGAACTGAAATGTAATCGACACGTAAGAATCATTTTCTTGATTCATAAATTTTTTTTAAATAAAGAGGGAAAAACATGTGGTAGGCAATTCTATTTCAGTTGTAGCTCCAGGACTATTAGATGAATGTGCATTGTTTTTGATTAGTTAAATAGTTGATTGTCATAAAAATACCATTGTCAGTCTTCTTGTTATTCTGGTAATAAATCATGTTACTAAACTGCTGTGCATTCATTACTCTGTGAACAGAACACTGTGACGTAACACAGTTGTAGGTTAATGGTACTAATGTACGAGTGTTTTTAAAACCTCAATATTTCCTAAATTTTTTAATGAATCAAGAGAAATATGAAAATGGTCATGAGATTCTCGATCCTCCATCAAACATACTCAATAGTATTTTTTCATGCATATTCCTAATTGTAATATGATGTTTTGAATTCATATCGAAAACTTTAGCTTTCAACATTGAATTATTTCACCTACCGTTGACGATCTTCTTGGTCGATAGTTAACTTGGTAATGAATGTCATTTATTAGGTATATAAAAATCTTTATTATTCAGATAACACAAGTGTTGCAAATTATTATACTGCCACCAATTGGTGAAATGAGTACAAGTACGAAAATATTTTTCTTTTGATTTTACCCTCATTTCCGTGTTGCAGACGAAGTTGCAAATTAATGAAACCATTGTACGTTAGGACATCTCCACTTGCAACCATTATTTGAAACTTTTGTAATAATTCCAATACTTATTTCAATAAAAAAAAAACAATTTAATGAAAAAATATATTTTCCGATTGACGCAAGAGGTTCCAAATTAAAACTCTTGTCGAGAACATTATTTTAGTTATTTTTTCGAGTTTGCAGAACTTTTGGAATTTTCATCGAAAAATTAGGACTAACAACGATTTTTTTTCGATAAAACAACATTTCCGTTTTGTATGAGTGGTTGCAAATTCATCAAAGGATGTAAATTGATATTTTTCAAAACTTCGAGAGTTTGCAGAACTTTTGCAAATTTTTCCGCGCTAATAATGTGAAAATTCATTAAATCCTGATTTTCAACATCTTCCGTTCAGAAAAAGGGGTTGCAAAATCAGACTACATATCATATGAAAGTCCTCTTCACTCTACTGAAGTTTTGAAACTTTTGTAATTATTATAAAATTTTGGGAAAATCATGTCTATCTCTACTGGCCTATTAGGCCAATCAATAGAATAGAATAGAATAGAATTTATTTCTCAAATACATACATGTTTAAATACACAAAAATATACTATTTTATATGAAATGATTTTCATGTATGCTAAAGCTCATGTGAGCTATTGAGAAGTGTAGTTCATTTTGCGTTGTTTTTCTACATATATATATAAACAATTACACAATATGTATAATTAGTAATCGCTGTTATCGTATTATAAGGTAATTAAGACAATATCTCACAATAAATAAATATACAAAAGAACATATTTTGGTAACGTAAAGACAAGTAAGTAATAACAGAAACTAGAGAAAATAGAAAAAAAAAGAATATATAAACAATTCATAAAAAATATGTGGGCCTATTCCCAATATTAAAAAGTTGCATATATAAATAGTTTTGATGAAATAATATTATTAAAAGAAAGAAAAAAGAATGTTTATCATACTAAAAACGATTTATATGTGGTCATTGAAGAATTCTCTAATATTGTAATAAACATGGGTATGAAAAAATTGTTTGACCTTATTTTCAAAAATATTTAGAGGAATGATTCCTTTTATTGAGGACGGTAGGTGATTGAATGTTTTTATTGCCATAAATAAGGGACCTTTTCTGTTCACTGTATAACTGAATTGTGGTGGAATATACTTGTTTTTGTTGCGAGTGTTATAGTTGTGGATATCCGTGAATTGTTCGAAATCATGTTTTTTTTTAGCTACTAAGGAAAGACGATATAGATACAGATTTGTAATTGTGAGTATTTTCAGTCCTTCAAAATGACTCCTACAGAATTCAGTTCGTTTAATCCCGCAAATGGCTCTGAGAGCTCTTTTTTGTATTATGAATGTGCTGTTGATATCTACTGAGTGTCCCCAAAATTCTATACCAAATTGGACTAAGCTGTAGAAATAAGTGTAATATAGTGTAATTGCTGTTTCTTTACCAATGTTTTTTCTTATGGTAGATATTGCGAAGTTTTTTGTTTAGGTTATGAATATGTTGTTTCCAATCTAACTTTCCGTCAATGTGAATTCCAAGAAATTTTACATTTGTTGTCCCTTGCATTTCTCCATAAGCTGTTTCGATATTGATTTGGTTTATATCATTATTTGGATGGAAGGTTATACTATATGTTTTATCTGTATTAACACATAACTTATTTGAGGAGAACCAGTGCATTATTTCTGTAAGTTGTTGGAATGACGACACCGACAAATCTTCAATGTTATCGCTTGAGTCTATTACACTCGTGTCGTCAGCAAATAGGCAGAATTCCACAGACGGAAAATTAGTAACTAAGTCATTGATGTATATCAAGAATAATATCGGACCCGGAATCGATCCCTGGGGAACACCATATTGAAGTTTTCCGTTATTAGAGTGATATTGTTTCATTTGTTAATTACAATTATGTGTTATTCGGATAAGGATTTCGCGATCTGATAGATATGATTCGAACCAATTGTTCGCAATCTCTCGTATGCCATAGAATTCCAATTCCTGTAGTAAAATAGAGTGATCAACACAATCAGACGCTTTAGATATATCGCAAAACGTAACTAGTGGAATTTGTTTATTTTCAATTTTGATGTTAAGTTTGTTTATGAGATCGTATATAGCATCCGAAGAATTCGTGAGAATGTCGTGTTTATCTAGGAAGCTAATTGTTAGTTCTTTTACAACACTTTCAAGAATTTTTTGAAGGAGATGGCAGCAGTGATATGGGACGGTAATTTTTTGGGTGTTCTTTATCACCTTTTTTGAACAATGGCTTAATTACTTTTTTTTTAAAATGTTTGGGAACACACCAGACTTTATAGATAAGTTAACGAGGCATGTTAATGGTATTTTGAGGATGTCAGCATTTTTTTACAATTGTGATTGGTATGTTGTCATGGCCGGTAGACTTTTTTTCTTTAGTTGTTTTAAGGTTATTTCTTTGTCGGATTCAGTTATTGGTTCAAAGAAAACAGAATTTGGATGGAAAATTTTCACATTTTTTAGGTAATTGTCGTGGGATTTGGTGTTGTTTGATTTCATATCCATTGTGTTTACAACATTAAGGAAAGTATCAAGAAATGAATTTGCGACGTCTTCTGGGTCATCAATAATTTCCTTGTTTACTTTCAGTTTTATGTTATCTGGTATATTGAATAATTTTTTCAATTTATATTTGTATTGATTATTTCCCAAGTGGTTTTTATTTTACATTCAGACTCATTGACGATTTCAATAATCTGTTGTTGTTTAGCCTGGTTAATCAAATTTTTGAGCAGGTAACAGTACTTTTTAACATATTTCAAAAAAGTTATATCATTTGTAAATCTCTTCAGGTAAAGGAGGCAACGCTTATTTTCACAAGATGTTCTGATTCCGTTAGTTAGCCACCCGCGATTGTTCTGTTTGGGTCTACATTTAATTTTTCTGACGGGGAAAGCTGATTCAAAGCAACAGAGGAGAGTTTCATGAAATTGTTCGAAAGCTGTGTTGATTTCTGTAAGATCAAAAAGGATCCGAGGCATTCAATAACTCTCTGAATTTGTTTTCGTTTGTAGGATTGAATATTCTTTTATGTATACTTGCTTCTTGATCTGTTGATAGGGCGTTATTTTTTAGCAATATAATCTGACGTATGATATGCCAGTCCGTAGAAGTCATTTTGAATGTTAACAATTTCATCTTATCATTTTTTATTATTATGATCGTCTCTGAATTACATGTTATCCTAGTGGGAGTGGTTATAGTTATGTGGAGGTTGAATATTCCTAGAAGGGAGATACATTCTTTCTTGTTATCGTTATTGATTTTAAGATCTATATTGAAATCTTCGCTAATTATAATTTTATGATTGAGATACTGATTGTTCAGTTCGGTGTCAAAAAAAACATTCAACTTACCAATTGGCGCTCTATATATACGAAGTATGATCATTTTATTAATTTTATCCATCGCAGCTGTGAATTCAATGTATTTTTCCACACACGCGGTTTTCAAATTGTCTATTTTTTCGACAATAACATTATCATGTGAAAAAATTATACCACCTCCGTGTACGTACATGGATCTAGAGAAATAAGATACTGCGTTGTAATTAGTAATGTTAATTGTATCGGTTTCATTCAATGTATTTTTCCACACACGCGGTT